>CM035443.1:121845518-121978018 GCA_020310875.1 Ceratopteris richardii
GTGGAATCCCATCCGTGGAGGCATAGATGACACAAATTCTATACATTCCATAGGATTAGGATCCTCATAGATGTATGATGACACTCATTTATGGATGTGAAAAGTTCTAGTAGAAGAAGAGAAAAGAGAAAATGCAAGAGAGGGAGGTGCGAAGGAAACTTACAGATCAATTAGAGACCCAACATATGCACATATAGTATTGTCGAATGAAGAATTTGAACCTTATGGTTGGGTGGAAATCCTAATGACAATGGGCATGGCTATCAATGAAGAACAATGGACACCCTACTGTGATGAAGATGGCTATGACATTTCAATTTTCACTATAGAACCAATCATGTGTGATTCGGCCGTCAAAGGATACAAGCCTAGTACAGGCAAAATTGAACAAGCAAGTGACTTAGATTTAGAGTCAATTATCATGGACCCTTTTTGTGTGTGAGAAGAGGAGTACATATATGTAGTAGAAGCTCATCCTCAAGGACAAAAGCTTACAAATGATGTGAGGTTAGCCATACAAGTGACCATTAAGAATGAAGGCAAAAAAAAATAAAGGAGAGAGAACTTCCACCAAAAGAAGAGGAATCTTTGTTTGAGGTTCCTAAAAATTTTAAGAATTATGAGGCCGAAGATAGGAAAGTCATGATCAGAATGCCTAAACAACAAGCACTCACTGGAATGGCTTATGATAACAAAGAGACAACTAAAAGAATTATTGGGACCATAGAAGAAGGGGACGCATGATGCATGTATATAGGACATGACATGACTAAAGAAGAGGAAAAGAAGTTAATTGATTTATTAGGAGAATATAGGGATGTGTTTGCATGGAGTTATAAGGACTTAGAATGTGTTAGCAGGATTTATCTATGATATTGAGCACAGTGAATGGGTTTCCCTCATTGTAGTAGTGCCCAAAAAATAATGGTAAGTTACATGTATGCATTAACTTGAAGAAGGTTAATGCAACCACTATTAGAGATAGTTATCCACTTTCTCTCATTGAACACCTATTGAAAAGAGTAGCAGGCAAGGAAGTATACAACTCCCTTGATGGGTTTTTTGGCTAGAATCAAGTGGTCATTGCCCTAGACGATCAACATAAGATGTCTTTTGCCACAAAATGGGTCATATTTGCATTTCGAGTAATGCCATTTGGCTCACCAATGAAGCAGCTACCTTCCAAAGGTTGATGTATCATGTCTTTAAAGAGTTCTTGCGTAAAAACTTGGAAGTCTATGTTAATTATCTATGTGCTCATTAGATAAACACATATACCTGAGCTAAGACAAATCTTTGACAAATGTAGAGAATATCACGTCCGTCGAACCAAGAAAAATGTGTTTTTATGGTAAGACAAGGCAAGATTCTAAGACACATAGTGTCAAATAATGGAATATACATGGACAAGGATGAAGTTCAAGATACTGTAGAACTACCTAGGCCAAAGAATATCAAGGAAGTACAAGATTTCATGGGGCATTGTGGCTATTGTTGAGGTTTCATTCATATGTATGCAATCATTGTAAAGGCTCTATAGAAACTTTTGATTAACTTTGAGTGGACAGAAGAATGTGAAAACTCCTTTGATGAGCTTAAGCAACCATTATGTTCAGCATCGATTGTGACTACAATAGATTGGAACAAGCCATTCCATGTTCATGTGGATGCATCCAATTATGCTATTGGGTGTGTGCTAGCACAAACTATAGGTGAAGTTTATATGGATCTTCCCGTTGCTTATGCTAGTAGACAATTGAATGCAGCTGAATGAAATTTTACCACTATCGAAAGAGAAGGAATAGGCATGGTATATGCAGTTATAAAGTTTAGATATTATTTTCTTGCAAATAAGTGTAAATTTTTTACAAACCATCAAGCACCATTATCTCTAATGAACAAACCTTGCGATATTGGCATATTAGTAAGATGGTTCCTCTTAGTGATGGAATATGACTTTGAAGTTGTGGTTAGGAAAGGTAAGACTCACCTTAGGGCAGGTCACCTTTCTAGACTAACTTCAAGAGAGTCCCCTCAAGGAGTATGAGATGAACTTCCTGATGCTTACTTGTTCAATTTAGAAGTAGTGCTTGACTGGGTGAAAGCTATAGAGCCTATTATCACCTTTGAACCTAAGCATCCTATACTGAAAGCTAAAGATAAAAAAGTAGTGAGTTCTCAAAAATATCACATACTGGCAATCAATGTGTATAAACACACAAATCAAGGAATACTAACTTGTTGTGTAGATTAAGACGAACATGCAAAGTTATTGCAAATAGCACATGTAAGTGTGCTGCAGCAACATCACTCCAAACATCGAACCTACAGACTTTGTAAAGATTAGGTGTATATTGGCCAACAATGGAAGCAGATATCCATGGGATTTGCAAGGAATGTCCAATCTCTAGTATTAAGCCACCAACGGAACATGCTACACTATATCAAGTGTCTTTAGTGCCAAATTGGATCAAACCTTTGGTAAGTTTTTTGAGGACAAAAACATTCCCTCAAGAGATGACATTGACCAGAAAAAAGAGCTTAGAATAGGAAGCCTAGACTACACACTCATTGGAGATAATTTGTACAAGCGTGATAGAGATGGATATAGAGGACTATGTGTCCATGAGAGTGAATATCGTAAGATCTTAGAAATTGCCCACCAAGGTGTAGTGGAAGGACATTCTGGACTAGACCATGTGATCAAGGCAATTTTATATGTAGGTCTTTGGTGGCCAACATTTCACATGGATGCACATACCTATGTGAAGCGGTGCAACATTTATCAGCAAACTCAATACTCAATACAAAAGCAGGAGATGCCACTAAGACCCATGATGGGTGAGTGTGCATTCTCTGGAATAGAATTTCTAGGTCTTATTAATCCCCCAGCTAAGAGCTCACATGTTGAGTACATTATTTTCACAATAGACTATCTAACCAAATGGGAAGAAGTAAAAGCCTTGATGAAGAATGATGCTCAAATGACAGCTGAGTTCTTATTCTAGAACGTGTTCACCAGATACGGGTTACCAATAGAGTTAGTAAGTGATAAAGGTATGCACTTCTTGAATGAAGTAATTGAAAACCTTCTCCAATGATGCTTGGTGATACATAAGAATTCTCCCCCTATCATCCACAAGCTAATAGACAAGCCGAGAGCACAAATAAGATACTATGTAATATAGTGACAAAACTGGTGAATAATAAGTGCTCTTATTGGGGCAAAAAACTAGATGTTGTTTGGGCATATCAAGTCGCCTATAAAATGGTACTCCAAGTCACCCTCTTTCCGATGTTATTTGGCCAAAATGCAGTGTTACCCTTAGATTTCTTGATACCAACATTGAAAGCAGGACAAGGGCATCAGTGGACCGGCCATGAGCTCTCATCTAGGATCTTTGATCTTGAACGATTAGGTAAAACAAGATTAAGAGCAACTATAGGAATATATGCAGCCAACAAAAGACAAAAGGCATAATTTGATACCCATGTGAAGGATAAAGGCTTGAAAGCAGGAGATTTAGTCTCAGTATACACATTGAAGCAACATGCACAAAATTTGGATAATTGTGGCTATGGACCCATGATTATTGATAGAATAGCAAAAAGTGGAGCTGTCCAATTAGCCACTCTACAGGGTGACATGCTACCCAGTTACATTAGTGGATGCATAGTAAAATTATATCAAGAACCCCTCATAGAGGAAATGTTAAAACTACTCAACATTGCAAAGAAACATAAGGAAGAGGAAAAATGAGTTTAAGAAGAAACATAAGTAGAAGCCCTAGAATGCATCCGACAAATGAAATTGAGGAGATAGGGTAGAGATCAAACAAGGTCAGATAGTCATGATGCTCCAAGATATCACATGGCCATGTGCCAAGCATCATGTGTAATTTCCCCTCGAATTATTGATTGATGTCCTTTTGTGATGCTAGAGGTAGGAAAATAAAAGAGTGCAAGGAGTGTAAAAGCCTTGATTGACTCAGGTGCAACCACTAGTGCATTTCCACTTTCTTACTGTGAAAAATTGCATTTAAGTACCAATCATATAGAGTCACATCTCATAGGATTGGGAGGTGTGGAAACCCCTTGCATGAGTGAGGTGGAGCTTCCCATTTACCTTCAAGATGTGCTAATGACAATCAAAATGCTAGTGTGTCAAGACGAGGATCTCACCGAACCTCTTGCCTTGGGTCAAGACTAATCTATGACCATGCAATCAACCTGAACTAAGAAGTGGACTTCTTTAGGTCTAGGTAAATCAAAACCGCATAACAATTGAGTTAGGTTCAAGTACTCAAGGAGCTAGGAAAGACACCCACACCTAGTCCTTCTAGGAGTGCACATGAAGATAACATTGCTACTATTTTCTAGAGTTTTATGGTGCAAAACAAGGCCACTCATGAAGGATTTGTAGAAGCAATAAGGGAACTTCCTTCTTTTCCAAATTTGGTCCATGAACAAGGCAACCTGGGAGGCAGATGAAATAGACGACCAAGTGGCATGCTCAACAACTGGTGCAAATCACAGTACCTCATGGAGTGAAGCAAATTTGGAGGCGCAAGAGTGAACAATCCTCTACTCCTAAAATATGACCCCAAAGATGCACCAAAAGAACAAATCAGTCAAAGACTACAACGTGGGAACATTCGAGGAGTCAACGTTTGCGAATCATCTCCATCTGGATACCTAGGCAATCAAGGGAGGTAGATCCTAATGCTAGAAAAATTTGGGTGCCTAAGACCTGCTTACATGTTCAACTTGCCACAAGAAATCCCCTAGAGTCGAGGAAGCACTCACATGCACTCACTCAATAGGCTTTGAAACTAAAACAAGTCATCAAAACAAGAGCATATGTGCATTCACCTAGAACTACTTGGAAATGGGTACCCAAAAAGTCCCAATTCCATGTGGAATCATTTCTGAAACCCTTAACTCTAATTACTAGCAAAATCTATAACCCGCTACAAGAATTCTGGAAAGTTAAGTTTGGTACTAAACCATTTGATTTAACATTCTAAACTAACTTTACACTTTTAGATGCATTTGGAGTTCACTACACATCTAGAGTATGCATCTAGGATGAAATAAAATTCTAACTCCCACACACATTCACTCAAGGACACTTGATTAACAACTAACCAACACAAATGTCATGTTGGTGTTGCAAGGGGAACAAGGTTTCATCTCTTCTCATACTAATATGATCTTATTCTTCTAGCAAAGAAGCCATTCGCAATTAATATCACACTCATAGCTGATATAGAAGGCACCAATTTGCACGCAGGGATAAACCTACCAACAATTGATATGGAAAACTTGTCTATTGAAGCACCACTGATCGAGCAGTCTATAGAATTATGCCGCTTCCATCAAATACCCATTCAAGATCCACTGACAAGACTAAGAGAAAAGTTTAGTGGAAATTCTCACTGGTTCAATGGGATGCTAGGGCAGATAGGAGAAGCTACATACATATGGGAGTCAAAGTGCGAGTTCAATAATGTTTGGGGGAGATTTTAATTTTTCTCATGATAAGTTGAGAAAATAAAGAATACCCCTTAGCTCTAAGGAATTTGGAAATGTGCAGGATTGGCAGACTATTTCAATGCCCCCTTACCAAAACTAAACTTCAAATGATGCTATTATCAGGCATGCACCTTGCAGGCGAGTGGCATAAGGGACCAACCAAGAACCTTTGTCATTCCTTCTTTGTTGCAGAACAATGAATGGAAGAAGCTTGAGCTCACATTGGAATTAGTATGAGATGCACTCAACATGCACGACACACCTGTTCCTTCAAAAAAGATAGCATTGGTACTAGACAACATGAAGGATAGGAAAAATTTGAAGTTAAAAGTTACGACTGCACTCATAGCTAATGTGTCAATACCCCTTTGCCTATGCATGCGGCACTTTGCATTTTGGGTCAAGACCACTTCACTGAACGACAGAAAAGAAATTTGGTTCAGTCTCTTTTTGGTCAAGACAGGCTCGTTGACCATCAAGCTCCCCGTATGGATTATTGAACATTTATATGAAGCTAACAAGAGGTGGTTCACGAAGCTAGTCTTGAATAGGTGTTGTGCCATTACATGCATTATTTATAGGTGTTTATCATACGATGTGCTCATCGAGCGTGCTCTTATCTGGTCCCAACTACAGCTTTTTAAAAGTCACCAAGCCTCAGCTCATCAGTCTAAAGGAATGAGGGGCAGTATCTCATGTGTCCAACCACATGGAGTTGTCCCAACCTGAGAAGTATCACCAATAGGAGAGGGCACTGTGCCTCCATTCACTATTAGAATCTCTTGATTTGGGTCTAAAGGGAATTCACAAGTGACACCCTCTACTCCACCTATACCCTTGGAGTTTGAATTCACCTCTAGTAGAGACATAAAAGGCATGGGAACATTTGACTTTGAGTCTTTCCTACAAAAGACTCAACTTTCAAATGTGGAATTCTTTTCAGACACGGAGGGTCTTGCCACCTCCAAATGAAGGATGGGACAATCAAGAGAAGCACAACATCTACATTGGGAAGATGACCAACAAAGAACACATTGGCAGCAATTGGAGCAACTTGAGGGTGAAGAAGAAGAAGTAGATACTGAAGCTCTAGCCTATACCACACAACTCTGTCAATTATATCAACTTATGAAGAATGTTTGATCCCAACAAATACTTTTTGAACTGGGTAGTAGAGTAATCATGGCCCAACTCTTGGAAGAGGATGGTGTAGATTCTCAATTGAGTGAATCTTGCAAATGCTCTCAAAAACATGTGGTGTATTCGAGGCCATCAGATACACACTACAAAGACCTCACGCTGCATACAAACCATGTAGGTTACAGACCGCGATCAGATCCAAGAGAAAGCATTCGAATTCCCATCATTACCATGGCGATAACAACCATTGCAATTTCCAAAACCCAAGGCAAGACAGGTTCCCAAGCAACTGACACTGCTATGCCAAGACCCTTGATATCCCCCCGAGAACTCCTGGCATCAAAACAACTATCATCCATGAAGAGACATTTGAGCAATTCTTCCAACACCTCCACCATCACCCCCTTGAACCAAGGATGTAACTATAATAACTACTACCACTCCCATCAAACACAGTTTCACCTTCCATAGCCATACTTGCATTTCATCCCTCTTTTTTTCTTTTGACTATTCACTGCCATACCGCCACCCAACCAACAAGTTCTTTCATGGATCCCACTATTGGACACCCTGCTTCCACTACCTTGGTGATAGGTCATCCAGAATTTTGATCAACTTTTCTCGGTCTTCCTATCATTCGATCTTCTTCAAGAGTAGTCCCCCCTACAACCTCCATGCAAGCAATCCTCCAACCTTTGTATTCTTATTTGTCTAACCTCCCCCAACCCTTCACCCAAACCCCATTGTCCTTCTCATTTTCAGCACCCACATCACAACTATTCACCACCAACGCAAAAACACCATCTACCATCCCTACGTACATGGTAGACACTACACACACTCCCACGAAACCATGGACATATCACCACCCACTGCACCTCCCCCTCCCCCCACCATTCCACCATCTCCCATTCCCCTTCCACCAACTTCACCTACCCCCACTTCCTTGTTAGACACAACATTCACACTTCCCATTCCCCATTCCCTCCCCCTTGTGTCAACACATGTACAAATTGCATCCACTCTTGTAGATAATGCATTCAACACAATGATTCAATGTATGACATGACTCCAAGCAGAGTAGCATGGGCTGGAGGAACAAAACAACATGTTACAATCTCACTCTAAATAGCTACAACAATGCATCACCACCCTTGAAACGGATAATAAAGACCTCCAAGAGCAATTTCACACATTATAAGAAGCTCATAGCACATTAGAGGCAAAGTTTCAGGACATAGACCCTGAATCCATGCAACTCATTGAAGGACATCTTTGCACACAAATGGAACAAAACTCCAAACTTCAACACAACATGGCATTAATAAGAAGGCATCTAGTAGCTGCATAGGACGAGAACCAACACTTTCAAGTATAGAATCACAAGAATTTAGCAGCTATTATATGAACACACCAGGTGCCCCAATAAGTCCATCCAAATTCCAGGAAGTTCCACCTAAAAACATTTGTACCATCCTCGAAGATTATGCAAACTTATTAGAGGCAGTCCTATCATCAACTCCTCAAGTATCGGGCTCTGCTATAGTGATGACCTTGCAACAACAAGTATTAGAATTGCAAACACGGCTACTACAATATTCTAGGCCTCCCTCTTCACTAGAGGCTCCCGAAGAAGAGGAAATTGTACATATCTTAGTGGAACAAAGTTTTGAAGATGTACACGAGCCTCAACCAATTCATGTAGGTAGAGTCAGTGAAGAGGGATAAGAAACATTCAAAGATCCATGCCCTCCATGGCTTAAATATCGGACGGACTCATAAAGATCGCACAATGGTTTAGAGGCCAGCCATGAAAGTTATAGAAGAAATTATGCTGCAATCAACCTACTTCCATAATTCAGCACATTGATGGCTGATCAATACCTCTAAACTCTAGTACCGGCCATATTTTGTGATTTTGGCTGATTATAATGTAGAAATTTGGAGAGTCACGGGGAAAACCCCCACTTTTGCTACACAATTCTAGCCAAAGGACTTACCAATGATAGCACAAAAAGGCATTACATTTCAACCAACTTGGTAGAAAAAGCTCTTGGAAAATTACCCTAAAATGTTATGCACATGGAACAATGCACATGTGCATCTTCTCTACAATCCATGTTACAGACTAGTACCAAGGTGCAAATCTGGGAAAGCCTTTACCATTAAGGTACAAAATAATGCACATTGTAAAGAGTGGGTCAATTATCCATACATCACACCACCGCAGGAACCACCTTCCATACCTTATATGGTGGCCACTATACCTCACTAGATCCCTCGATTGAAGCCTACGTCAGATGTTGTAGCACAGATGATGCTGAAAATTCTTGATATGATGCAAATCATTTTTAAAACCTTTTGCAACACATAGGCCTCGCAAGTCACCCTTCTTGGATTTACAAATGGCTACTACAATCTTGTGTATGACATGAGCACGACCCCAAACATTCGAGTGGCTTATGCTTGGCATGCCCACATCATTAGGGCAAAAAATGGCCCAAAAAGGGCCGTGGAAGGATAATTCTGAATGCAGTTGCTCTTTCAAGCAGCAAAACTCTGAAAGCATTAAAGGGTATTGGAGTAAAAACCATGTATTTTGATAGAGTTCTCAAGGAGAAAAATGCAAAGTCTGGCTCCTCACTATAGTGCTTGTGAATAACACAAAAAGTGTCTAGGTTCAAGTTTGGAAGATAGTGGATAATTGAATGAATATCCACCTTTGCATTTCCTTTTTCTTCTATGGTTTTTCTTGTTCCCTTGCCCCTGCCAAGGTAGTTGTCTTCATCCAATATAGTTAACTGTGGTAAAAATGAAAAACAAGGTCAGATGAAGTGCAAGCACACTTAAGGAGTCATGAAAAGTAACTTAAAACAATTAGACAAAAAGCAAGAGACCCGATTGATGCAAGCGATAAGGGTCTTCAGAGAAATTCAGATGGTCGTTATCGCTTGCATCGGTTGTTATCAATATCTCTTTGCAAACTACCTAGAAACATGTTATATTTTTACAAAGCCAGATGTATATTATCAATGCTGCATGCAACTCCTAGACACGTTCAAATGGAGATCTTGGACAAAACCGATACAAGCTAAAGATATTGCATCGGTCGCATCTCATTTCCTAAGCCTAAATTCTTGAGAATATATTTAGCTATATACCTTGACGTCATCTTCTTCAAGTCCAAACATGACCGATGCAAGCGATAAGGCCCAACGGAAAATATCCGATGGGCCTTATCGCTTGCATCAGTCGTGGTCGATTTCTCACTTTATAAAATGATACAAGCTAAAGATGTTGCATCAGTCGCATCTCATTTCCTAACCCTAAAATTCATGAGAATATATTAAACAGCATATCTTGACCTCATCTTCCTCCTCAATGAGCTCTTTTGAGTCAATACATATTGTTCCTTTGTCCTCAACAACATCCAAGAATGAATAGCCGTGCCCAAATGAGTATATTCCAAGTTTCTTCAAATGCTCATCAAACTTTTCATCAACAAGTGTTGGCTTCTTTGAGATAGCTTTCTCAAAGCATTTTGAAAGAGCTTGTGATGAATCTATGAATTCTTCATTTGACAAATCCAAATCAAGATGCAAAAATTCTTCTTTTTCTTTCTCCTTTCTTATTGATGAATCTCCTTGCAACTTCTTTTGACTCAGCTATAGCTGCAAGGCAGTAGTCCTCCCTAAGATTGAAAAGTTCCTGAATGTAAAATAGAGGGATGAACTCCTTTTCAGAGATAAACTAAAAAGGTAGATTTGGCAGAAGTAGGGACTTCTCAGACACTTGAACTTCTTCAGTTGGCTCCCTTATTGCAGTCTCTGCTTTAAAAGTGGCCACATCAAAACCTTTGACCTGCTCTTCTTCTGCTTGGAGATTGATCTCCTCAACAATCTCCATGACACCTTTCATAGTTTTTGAGCTTCCCTCAAGTGTCAGCTCTAAGAAAGGCTCGTCTTCAACATGAACACTTTCCTCCTGTGATCAAGCCATATCAAGAAAGCAATGTTTAAAGGGAGAAAGCAGCAGTCCTTTTCATGCTTTGGGCATAAATCTAGCTTCCCTGGCAAAGGGGATATCCTTTTGCATTTTCTTGTGATTTTTGCCCTATCTATTGGATCCTTCCCAAAGATGTGAGGATGGACATAGGTTTTCTGAGAAATAGAAAGAATCTTTCCATTGATCAACCCCAAGAAGTTCTCCCACTCATCCTTAGAAAACTTTTTGATTTCTCTAGGAGTTTTTCAAAATCAATCTTGGGGTTGAATATCGTCATTGCATCAGGAAAGTAATCTAAAGTTAAACCCTCTTGAACCATGAAATCAAGTAGTTTCTCTGATGGAGAGACACTAAGGATCTCATTCATTCCTTCCATCATAGCTGCAGCTTCTCTTGGTATCGATCATGTCAGGGATGAAAGGAAAATACACACGAAAATGAGACAAATTCTCTGAAGGTTCAAAATTTGAATCGGTGAAGGGAGTTGCTATCTATAGGCAAGGAGGGAGGAAGTAATGGTCGAATGATGTGGACCAATCAAAGAGTGCCACATGGCAAAGGTACGTTGGGAATCCCAACGGATAGATGACATGGCCCAATCAAGTCATGCCACATGGCAAAGAACATTGCAATTCGCAATGGCTATATGATGTAGACCAATTGTGGCATGCCATGTGGCACCAATGGTCAACTCAGTTCTGAGACCTATATAAGCTTCCCTATTCATTTCTCTCATTTTTTTTCTCAACACTTTCCAAGCGTCGAGATTCCATCGCCACTATTTGTTGTTACCCTTTGGAGTTGTCCTCTCCAATCATTTTAGCATAAAGGATGAACTACACATCTTTAAATTGTCAATCTGGGAAGTATGCAAAGACCACAACCCCTTCTAGTTAATGGAATCAAAGAATAAGAGTTAAATGACAGTTTTTTTGAGAAATTATGAAGAAGGGGAGAAATATCTAGGGTTTTGGTTATCTTGAGTTCTACAACATCATTTTCAATGATCTTTGTGCCTAAAGTGTGTCATTTCCACAACAGAACACAATTATGAAGTCAAAATTCAAAATCAGTACCTGTATCACACTGATGAGACAATCGCAATTCTATGAAAACTGAGACTTTCCATGTCTAGCTTTGTTCTTCTGCACTTTCTTACTCAATACACTAAGAATCACCTTTCATACTCATTACTCAGAAATACACAATTGAAGCTCACAAATTTCATGGATCACACAAAGAATAGACTCAACAAATCAAAAGAAAGTACATGAAAGGAGAAAACACGATTATCTACAGGAGAGCTCTTCACATTACTTGGATAGCAAAATAATACAACTGACCCTCTCAAAATAGAGGAAATTATCTTTTATACATTTTCAAGTGTCCTCTTTCACACTTGAATTTTGGTCCTTTTCTCTTCTAGTCTAAAAATATGCTATCAAAGAGCTTCCAAAAATTCTAGAAAAAATACGTATGATTCTTATTTACATGAGGAAGACTCTTCCTCATTTTTACATCATTTGCATAAATATTTCTACAAATTTTTGACATTTTACAAATATTTCCCTTCAAAAAATGCTTCTTCTAACATTCTTCCCCTCCTAAACTTTTTGGCTCCTGATAAAAAATACTCTTGGTGATAAGTAGTGAGAGCTTCCTTTACTTCTTTTTTCTTTGATAAACCTGTGATAATAGATCATGACTTTTTCTTTCTGTGATGTTCAAGTTATTCACCATCTCAAATAGAGCTTTTCTCCATTGTACAGTTGCCTTTGGTTTGTCTATCACATCTTTCTTCAGGTATTCTGTATATGCAGCTTCATATGCAGTAAGTCTGGATTTTGTAACTACTGATAGATTCCCAAAAATTTCTGTTTCTCTTTCAAAAAATCCATAATAAAAGGCATCTTCAAAAATTTGGAGAAAGTGACTACCCAAAAATACTGTTCTGCTATAATAGGCCATTAAACAAATTCGGTCTGGGGTTTCACTTAGATAAAAAAGTAAGGCATTTGTTGGTGAATTGAACCCAATGTAGTTGAGATTTCTCACATCTGTATCTGTAAATGTTTCTATACATGCCATTATAAGTCGCATCACTCTAATCAATAGAATACAAGCTGGATCATTGACATCTTTGTATGTAGATATAACAGACTCTGCTGTGTCAACCATATATTTCTTTGTTGGCCATGTTCCTGCTTTCGGTCTTGCTATCTTTGGAAAGTTCAGCCATTTTGTTGGAATCTTCCCTGCATTTCTTCTTTCCCAGAACACTGTCCATTCCCTTCTCCTTGCTACTAGACAATAGGCTGGATTTATCTTTAGCTGAATAGGTGCCTCTTTATAGATTTTGCTACATTCTTTGTTGGCATCTAACCACCTGTTCCTCCATTTAGGATTATCCTTTTCAAATAATTCCTTAGTGACATTGATATCCTCTTCATATTCCAAATACTTGTTTGATGGTAGTCCTACCCTTGGAAGCTGGTAATTTTTAATACTTTCAATAATAATACAAAAAGGTATGCCTAGACCATTTGCTGCCCAATGGTGTTGGTCTGGGTTGATTCCTATATTGAGAGCAAAATTCACGATCTGTTCTTCATATTCAGTATGCATTTTTCTGATAAATTCCATTCTCAATTCCCTGTCAGTTAGAAGCTTCTGAACAAACTCATCTGAATATTCTTCCACAGTTGCTTTGTCTTCTTGTTCATCAAAATGTTGAGTTTTGTTATCTTCTCCCCCTTCATAATCTTTTGCTTGTGTGGTTACTACCTGCTCTTCAACCTGCTTTTGTGGATTTTCCAATTTTTTCTGTAGCTCTTCCACCATCAACATTAAGCTTTGATTCTGAGATGTCCATAACTCTCTTTCTGATTTCCACTCACTTCTTTCTTTTTCTATACTTATTTGCCATTCACTCCTTTCTTTTGCTATATCCATATGTAATTTATTATATCCTCTCATTGAACTAGCAACATGTACACTGGCTTGTTTTTCCAATTCCTTGGCTTCTTTCAGTTTTGCTTGTAGCCTTAGAATTTCTTTATTCAATTCCTCCCTCTCATCCTGTGTTACTTGTACAATCTTACTTTCTTCTTTTATTTGGCCTTCTTCCATCAATAACCTGTTTATTTCTTCATTTTCTTTGACCATAATCTGATATGAGCTTTGAAGTGTTCTGAATCTTCCTTCCATTTTCTTCAACTCCATTTCTACTTTGCTACTATGCTCTATTTTTTTTGCACATTTGTCTTCAAGAAATTGAATTTTGTTTTGTCGTTGAACCTCTTGTTCTTCTAATGAGATTATTCTTTTGGTCGAATCCTCATTTCTTTCCTGGACAATCCTCAGCTGTTCCTCTAATTGTTCCTTTTCTTTCTTTTGCTCTGTAATGATTCCACTACCTTTCACAAAATTTGATTCAGCCACCATTCCTGATATAATCATGTTTCTACTGGATGGTCTGAATTGCTCTATATTGCTCATAATAATTTTACAAGCAAACCTGATATCCTTGGGTATCCTTTCTAACCCAGCTTCTAACTCTACCTGCTTTACTTCTATCTGCTTTTCTTCTTTGCAGTCATTTTCTTCTTCATCATCTTCTTCCTCATATTCTATGACTTGATTCTTTTGCTCTTCATAGCCCTTTTCTTCTTCCATTCCATCTGCTTTCTTTTCCTTGGTTTCTTATTGTTTTCCTTGGGCATCTGGTCTTTCCTCTTCTTGTACTTTGTTATCCTGTTTTGAGGTTGGTTCATCCTCTCCTAAATTTTGTATCTGATCATTTATCTGCTATTCCTTTTTTCCCTCCTCTTGCTCATCTATATCCATAAGATCCAATTCTTCTTCTTTTTCCTGTTCACTTGTATGTGTGGATTCTTGTGCATGATTTAGATCATGAAGTACTTCTTCTATACTTTGATTTATTTCTTTTTCTATATTCCCTTCTATAACCTCTTTGAAATCCACCTTTTTTTATACTTCCTCTGTTCCCTTAATCCGGTCTTTATCTTCTTTATTGTGCACTGAGCTGCATATATGTGCTTCCTTTTCTACTTCTAGCTTTTCCTCATCCTCATTTAGTTTGAAATAGGTTTGTTGAGATGGTTTTGTCCATATTGCTTTAAGCCTTGTGTCCACTATTCCACAATTGAATTCTCTTATTACTTCAACTTCTTCTTCCCTCATTACTGCTTTACCTTTTAATATCCTTCTTTCTTCCCCAGGACTAACCTGTTTAGCTGCTTCTTCATGGACCTGTATTCCTTGTGACTTCTGGCTCAAATCTTCTGGTGTTTTGCTTTTGTCAGAAACTTGTACTGTCACGATTGGTGTGCTAGGTACTGAGAAGTTTAAACTTTTCAAAAGAAAGTTTTCAATATCACTATTTGAATCTGAAGAAAACTGTGAGGAACCAGCTATCCATGATTTGTCCATTCTTGGTTCTTCTATTGCCATTGAGGTAGCCATTGATTTCTCCTGATTCTTTTCTTCTAATGACAATTTTACTGATTCCTCCATTTGCACCTGTTCAACTGCTTTTCCTTTATTTTTTTTTGTTAGCCTCTTTTTCTGTACAGGTTTTTTCTGAACCTTCTTCTTCACTACTACGGTAGTTCTGGTTTCAGGAGGACCTTGTAAATCTTTGAAATATGCTAACAATTCCACTTCCTTCTTAACAAAAACCTCTTCAGTTTCTACAACCATCATCTGATCATGTAGCTCTTCATAGTGTTCCACTTCTTCTTGTATCCAATCAGTTGCTTTACAAGAATAGTCTTCCAACATTTTTTGATATTGGGCTTCATAGATTGTCCTCTTATTGTTTCCTTGAGTCAAATAAGTATGGCCTTGGCATGATTATTACCAAATTGCTCTTATTAAAGTCTCCAGACTTTGTGAATTTTTTGCCTCTTCCTGAGTTTGTGAATTTTGTGGTTGACTATTGTTTGAATGTTCCATGGTTTCTTCTTCCAAATTTTTACCCAGTCTCATCTTTCTTTCCCATCTCCCCTTTTTTCTGTTTTTGTTTTCTTTTGGAAATTGAATATTCTTATGTTTCTGTGTATGTGTCTCCTTTGTTGTTTCTTGTGTTGGGTGTGTGTAGAAGTGTGAGAGACACACAAGAAGCACACACAAGGAGCACAAATGCAGCAAGACACACGGAGAAGACGATGACTAGAATAGCTCTCTCTATTGATCGATGAACTGAACTCAAGTAAGAGCTAAATAATATCCCTAAGTACAAAGCACCACCACATATGAGAGTATCAAGTATGTGGTAACATGGGGAAAAAACCTCTAGCCAACACTAGAGTAAAAAGTGCCCATGTATAGGGAAAAGGTTCACATCAAAGCTACTCGAGGAACACATAAGTGTAACAAACCCCCCTGGAGCGAATGATGTGAACACATACAGGGATTGACAGATCAGCCCCCACAAGGTAACAAGCCTAAAGCTTTGCGAAAAGCTTCAAACTTTTCCTATGGAAGAGCTTTGGTGAATATGTCTCCCACATTATCTTGTGTAGGCACATATACCAAATCAATATCTCCTGCATGAAGGCACTCTCTCACATAGTGATAATGCACCTCAATATGTTTGGTCCGTGCATGAAACACTAGGTTTCGTGCAACAGCCAAAGCACTCTTACTATCTGTGAGAATATGCGTAGCAGCATCAATCTCCATGCCAAGATCCATCAATAGGCATCTCAGCCATATACACTCCACTGTAGCTGTGAAAAATGCCTTGTAATCAGCTTCACAACTTGATGTCGCCACTGTAGGTTGCTTCTTACTCAACCAAGATATGCATGAGTCTCCAAGGAAAAAGAAATTACCACTAGTGGACACATGAATATCATAACAACCAGCCCAATCACTATCTATAAAAGCATGCAAGCATGGTTGAACATCTCTACCATAAAAGAGACCTAAGCTCAAAGTGCCTCAGAGATATCTAAACACATGTTTCACCGCTTGCCAATGCTTAGTGCCAGGGCTATGCATGAATCGACTCAACTGGGAAACTGCATACTATATATCCGGCCTTCTGTTGCATGCATATATAAGACATCCCACATCTTGCTGATAAAGAGTGTCAAATGCATCATTGGAATCCTCAACTGAGAACCTGAATCCTGTCTCAACTGGTGTGGAAACTAGCTTACAATCCTCAAAGTCAAAACGTTGAAGTAGTTTTTCAACATACTTTGCTTGATGCATAATAATTCCCCCTCAACGGATACAAACTGGATGCCAAGATAGTAGCTCAAAAGACCAAGATAAGTGACATCAAAAGTATACTGCAAATCAGCCATAAGAATGTCAAGTTTTGCATCACATGACCCAGTCAAGAGTATGTCATTGACATAAAGAAAAAGCACTATAAGATCAGCCCCATTTTTGCGTACATAGAGTGTGCTTTCAATCGGACTACATGTGAAGCCAAGAGCAATCAAGTGCTTATGTATTTTGTCATACCATGCACGTGGAGCTTGCTTGAGACCATACAAAGCTTTATGCAAGCGACAAACCATATGCTCTTTCCCTTTCATAACAAATCAAGGAGGTTGCTTCACATAGACCTCTTCTTGCAAATCTCCATTCAAGAAGGCTGTTTTTATGTCCAATTGATGCACTTTCCAACCTCGATGGGCCCAAGCCTCATAACGAGTGATGACTCTCAATGCTTTTGTAGGGCAGCGATTCAACACATAGTTTGCACACATGACCGCTTCCATCCAAAACTTATGAGGAAGATGCTTTCCTTTAACCATACATCGTGCCATTTCAAGTAAAGCTCTATTTTTACGCTCGACAACACCATTTTGTTGAGGTGTATATGGCACCGTACATTGGTGTGAAATACCTCTTTCACGAAGAAAAGCATTAAACTCATGTGACATGTATTCACAACCACGATCCGTGCGTAGAGTCAAAAGCTTTTGTGAAGAAAAATTTTCAGCCATAGCTAAAAATGCTTTGAAGCAAGAAAATACCTCATTCTTTGCTTTCATAGGATACACCCATGTATGGCGAGTAGCATCATCAATGAAGGTAACAAAATATACATGCTTCCTAAAAGATGGAGTCTTGACCGGACCACATACATCACTATGAACAAGTTGCCATTTTCTTGTAGTGTGTGTATGACTATCTTTTGGAAAAGAAGCACGGTGCATTTTTCCAAGAATGCAACCTTCACATGCATGCTTTTCAATGGACTCAAGTGTAGGCAAGCCAATAACCATGTCCTTCTTTTGCAAGTAAAGCAAACTATTGAAGTTTAAATGACCAAAATGAGCATGCCAAAGCTCCATTTCAGCCATGGAAGAAGTATGAGCAACTAAGGCATTCGAGGCAGCCCTCTTGTATGTATCCATGCTATATAAACCATTACATAATGTATCGGACATCACAATAACATCGCCATTGCTGAAATCATGAACCATACACTTATCATCAACAAAGTGTACATGAAGTCCAGCTTTGGCAATCAACAAAACTGAAATTAAGTTCTTGTTGATACCGGGCACATACAATGCATTTTTCAAGAGAATCACACCTCCATTTGCAGCCGTAAGCTAAATTTCTCCTACTCCAATGATAGGATAAGAGGCATTGTTTGCACACACCACATGTCCTCCTTTAGGTGCATCTTTCAAAGAGGCAAAAAATCTTTTGCATGATGTTATGTGCTTTGAAGCACCACTATCAAAGAACCAATCCGAATCAGCCTCACTCACAACCATACATTTAGAATGTAAAGAAGCATCATAATGACATGTAACAACACATGCCCAAAAATCTTGAGCCATGTTAGCTTCATCATTCTTTGCATTTGCTGAATTTTTAGCAATAGACATGCGAGATTCCTTCTTCTTTTCATTGCGTTTTGCAAGCTTTCTACACTCATCAATAGTATGACCAGCCTTCCGGCAATATTTGCATCTCTTCTTCTTTTGCAAATCACCATCATTAGACGAATGAGTGGAAGAGGAAGCTTGAGGCTCTGGTTTTGATGAACCCAAAGCTAAACCATACTTGCTTTTCCCCTTTTTTGAGATAGCAAGTGCTTGCATTCCCTCAATCAAACCACTCCTATTCACTCTAGATTGCTCTTCTTGCAAAATAAGAGACACAACCCCATCAAATGCATACATATTAGGACTTCCTTTTGCAACCAAGCGAAGTGTAGTAGCAAAGCTTTGAAAAGATTCCAGTAATCCTTTCAACAATGTAGAAATGAGTGATGCATCCGGAACGATCTCATCCATGTTTGCCAATTGCTCTTTCAAGTCCTTGATGTGTGTCATATACACATCCACCGACTCATTTTCAGCCATACATACATCTTCAAGTTGCTTCCTCAAGTATGCAACACGTGTTCATTACGCATGGCATACAAAGAAGCAAGAGTGTCCCATGCCTATCTCGATGTAGAACATGACCGAATGTGTGGAACTATATGATGCTTCACTAAAAGCGCAATCAAAGCATGAGCTTGAGCATCTTTTCCATCCCATCTAAGCTGCTCCTGTGTAGATGGAGAAGGAGAAACCACTATACTCCAAGAAGAAGCTCCATCTGTGACAGTAGACTGTGAAGTAGAAGCACATGTCGGTCTTCGATCTACATCTGCCAGTATGTTCCAAAGTTGTTTTGTAACAAGAACATGCTTCATCATGTAAGACCACATTGGATAGTTGGTCCCATCAAGCTTATCTTCAGCTTGAAGCATGCCAAACAAGTCATTGCTGCCCGCCATTTCACTGAGGAACAAGAATGTGACAAAATCTTAACTTCGATGAAAGCTGAAATGAGTGCTGAAATTTCAGCTCACAAACCGTCACTCTGATGGCGATTTTGACTGCACGAATGGCTTCGAAATGGGAGTAAAACCCCAGCGCACCTGGTGGAAATGTTTTCGGGCTATTGAAATTCACACTTCTATGCTCCGAAGTCGATTTGCAGTGTTAAAGTGTGCGTGCGCCACGACATGAAAAACCAAAACTTGAGAAGAAGTTGAACCCGCTCTGATACCATTGTTGGGTGTGTGTAGAAGTGCGAGAGACACACAAGAAGCACACACAAGGAGCATAAATGCAACAAGACACACGGAGAAGATGATGGCTGGAATAGCTCTCTCTATTGATTGATGAACTGAACTGAAGTAAGAGCTGAATAATATCCCTAAGTACAAAGTACCACCACATATGAGAGTATCAAGTATGTGGTAACATGGGGAAAAAACCTCTAGCAAGCACTAGAGTAAAAATTTCCCATGTATAGGGAAAAGGTTCACATCAAAGCTACTCGAGGAACACATAAGTGTAACATCTTGTTGTTCAGCTTGTGCTCTTGTTATAGCATTTACAGTTACTTGATCATGGTCACTCAATTCTTCTTGCTCCATTATGTTAACTGTTTTTAATGGTATGTTACTGGATGTGTTCTGTTGTTTTTGAGGATTTCTTGGGCAATCCTTTATTAAGTGTTCCCTACCACAATCCTTGCAATAGGCTCCTTCTATTCTTATTGTAGGAGGTTGTGGGAAGTCTCTAATGAAATGCTCTCCCCCACATCTATAACAAGTTATCTTTTGACTTCCTTTGAATTGTGGTTTCTGATTGGACATGTAATTATTAGTTATGTACATGAATGTGGTTGTGTCCATTTCAATTATCCCATTTCCCAAGTCCAAGGCTTGCAGTTCTGGTTCTCTCTATTCATATCCTTCCCAATCTTCCTGATATCCTTCATTCCAATGATACTCCTCTCTGTAAGATGATCTAAGTCTTGAGCTTTCTTCTTCTATTGGTGTGTATTTTACTGGTACTACATTTGTTGGCAATGGTGGTTGTTGTCCAAGTACAGGTCTTGGTTGCTCAACAAATCCAGATTCTCTTTGTAAATTGTGTTGGTTCACATATTCTCTTTCTTTAATGGGTTGTTTATTGTAGAAGCACTCTTCTCTGGTATGGTTTGTCCATTTTCTTTCTAATGTACAGTATTTGAGTGTTTTTCTATCTTGCAAATGTTGTGGTTTTTGATAAGGACATTGTTGTACCAAATGATTTTCTCCACAGTTATAGCATTTCTTATTTGTTGCTATCTTGGTGTTTATCAAATTTGTCTTGGTGCTAACTTATAGGGCTTTAGCAATGGCTTGTGCTAATTCTTCTGCTGGTGGGATTTTACCTTCATTTGTCTTTGGTTGATCAAATGCTGATAGTCTGTTATCCTCTAGGTCTATTGCTTCTTTCACACATGCTCCTAGGTCAGAACATCTCCTATAATACACCAAGGTTCTTAATTGTGCACTTCTCAATCCTTCTATGAATAGAGATACTTTTCTTGCCATGGATGGTACCTCCTCTCTTGGACATCTATCAATATATTGCTTGAACCTTCTAGCTACCTCTCTGACATTTTCATCTTTTTGTTGTTTAAAACTATGTATTAGGGTAGTTGTACTATGTTTTATTCCAGTTTTTGAGAATTCCCCTATGAAGGCTTCAAGAAAAGATTCAATATCTGGATACATTTCCTTTCTCAAAGGAATGAACCAAGACAATGCAGTTCCAGTTAGGGTTAGACCAAATGCTTCAAATTGCACTTTGTAATCCTCTACTTCTTCTACCCTAATCAATTGTCTGAATTCTACAGCATGAGCATGAGGATCAAAATATCCTTCATATTGATTCTTCATGCATTTTGCTACTTGATAAGGCCTAAGCATTCTACCCTGATTTTGCCCCTGAGGTCTCCTTCTAATTGGAAAATCATTAAATCCTTCTGCTTCTCTTTCAAAATGATTTGGGGAAGTGTGTACTCTCCTACCTTGTTGTTCAATATTAATGTGAGTTTCATTTTGTCTTGGCAAGTCTGGTTGCCCTAGGTTTTGTTCCCAAGGTCTCTTGTCTGCACACTGCCCTAAATCATTAGAGTTTTCTGGATCCTATGAGAATATGTATACACATCCCTGTCTATCCTCATATCTTCCATCCTTAAATTGTGCTACCGATGTTATATTTAAGGGAACTTCTAGGTTTCTCATCCTAATGAGAAACTTATGCATCCCATCTTGATACACATAGGTTCCAAACCTATTTGTGTACATATACTTGAGAATATTTCTATAATCACTAGTTTCAGAGGGTTCATTTGTTTCATTTAGGTTTTCCATGTTATCTATCTGTCTTGAATCTTTTTCTTGTAAATCTCCTAACACTGGCTCTGTTTCCCTCCTTTTTAGCTCTTGTTTATCAAGTGTGAACAGTTTATTACCAGAACTCAGAATCATCCAACTAATTCACGATTCTGTGAATAAAATCGTCTTCTCCACAATTCTGTGAATATTCTAAATGTTTCTCATGATTTTGTGAATAGAATCGTGTTTACCACGATTCTTGGAAGAGAATCGTGTTTTTCTCGATTTTGTGAATAGAATCGTGTTTTTCACGATTCTGTGAAGAGAATCGTGTTTGACCACGATTTTGTGGATACAATCGTGTTTACCACAATTATGTGAAGATAATAGTGTTTTTCACGATTCTGTGAAGACAATCATGTTTTTCACGATTCTATGAAGAGAATCGTGTTTGACCACGATTTTGTGGATAGAATCGTGTTTACCACGATTCTGTGAAGAGAATCGTGTTTTTTGCGACTTTGTGAAGACAATTGTGATTTCCATGATTCTGCGAATAGAATCGTGTTTTTCACGACTTTGTGAAGACAATCAAGATTTCCGCGATTTTGTGAATAGAATCGTGTTTTTCACGACTTTGTGAAGACAATCGTGATTTCCACGATTCTATGAATAGAATCGTGTTTTTCACGATTCTATGAAGAGAATCGTGATTTCCACGATCCTGTGAATAGAATCATGTTTTTCACGACTTTGTGAAGACAATCGTGATTTCCACGATTCTATGAATAGAATCGTGTTTTTCATGATTCTGTGAAGAGAATTTTGCAATTTTGTTTCGAGACAATCGTGATTGCTCACAATGATTAAAAAACACGATTTTCTTATGAAAATCGTATTCTGGGAATCGCGATTTTGTGTTTGATTAGGGAATCGTGATTTTGTGTTTGATTAGGGAATCGTGATTTTGTGTTTGATTAGGGAATCATGATTTTGAGAAAATTTTTGTAATTTTTTTGGTTTTTGATTTCTTGATATCTTTTTACTCTAATGGTAGCGCCTTAGAAAAATAATGGCATTGATGTGTCCTTTATGCCCACGGGAAATGTTTGCTTGACTGCTAATTTTATTGTTGTTTTTCCTTATTCATCGTGATATACAATCAGGAAGCGGCCCAAAGGTAATCACTTCAAGGCACTTTAGAGACCATACTCTCAAAAAAAAAGATACAAATTAACTGACAACCCATAGATGGTTCTCCATACTTTGAGGCACACTTCATGAATGGAGGAAACCTCTGACTCTCGTAGATTCATATCATTGCACTCAAGTCATTACTCAGTGACACATTGAATTTTAGCACATGTTCAACATGAGAAGCACATTCATAAAAGGAAAGAGGTTCCTACATAAACGAGGGAGTGAAGATTTCTCCTCGAATCAACTCGGGATATATCAGTTTCCCACTCAATCTCTTATAGGTCATGTGATATGTGGCACTGAATAGCACAGGAACATGCATTGGGTAAACTGAGACATTCAATTCATGACTCTATCCTCCTTCCAAAATCCACCTTAAAGATAGCTGCTCTGAGGTCTCCTTCCACCTTTCGATCCATCTTTCCTTCCAAATCAAGCATTTCTGTTGCTGATTCATCAAAACACACAGTGGTATCCATGCTCTTTGGTCCCTGAGACACCTCAAGATCAATTGGCTTCTGGCACTCTAGATCTTCAGAACTTTCTTGGGCTTCAGAAAGATCAGAAATCTCATCTACTTCTCTATCTGAGTAAGTCTCAGAAACTGCATCAGAGTGCAAATCCTGAGCCTCATCAGGTTGAACAACCATATCTTCAACAGTGTCCTCAGGCAGATGCCATTTCAAGGTAGTAGAAGCATAGCTCGGTGTGTAAACAGGTCTTCCAAAATGCAGCTTAAGAGTTATCAAACCAGATTCACTTGATAATAATGATCTCTTTTTTACATCTGTATAGCCAGATATCCTGGCAAGTGCCTTCGCAAGAAGATCTTCAGCAGAAAGATTGCAGTTCTGTAAGATCTCCTTCACACGAGACCTGAATATGGGGAGCACACTATCTGAACCTCGATAGTTCTAGCCGAAGTAATTGCAGATCTAGATTTTGCTAGTTCAGAAGAATCAAGAGCAGATATCTTGTCAAATTTAAATCCAGCTTTGCGTTAAATATTTGTTATCATATATTCTTTCAAGCGGTCATTGAACAACACAGATATGCATGTCTTGCCTGCTCTTCCTATCCAACCAGAGCGATGTATGTAAGTTTCAACGTCTCTAGGAGGTTCACACTGAATGATAAGCTGAATATAATTTATATCAAGACCCCTGACAGCAACATCAATTGCCACAAACACTGGGAACTTTCCAGATCGAAAACCAGCAAGCGTCACCTCACGCTGTGCTTGGGCAATATCTCCATGAAGGACACGAGAAGCAGGCAAAGAACTTGCAAGCTCAGATGCATTATTCTTGGCTTCGGTAAAGATAATAGTGCGACCACCACTGCTATAGCATGATATGACATCCGAAATGATTTGTGATCGTGCAGATCTATTGCATGGAAGTAATAGATACCTAACACTAGAACTGGCCTTCATTTCCTCCTCCCCAACCAGATCCACTACTTCTTTATCCTTTTTGAGGAATATGGATGCAATCTGTTGAACCCAATCTGGCATCGTTGCACTGAATAATAGAGTTTGAACTGTTGATGCATCCTCTACATGACCAAGAATGAGCTCCACATCGTCCACAAAACCCATGTTTAGCATCTCGTCAGCCTCATCAAGTACCCGAAACCTCAGCATCTTCAAATTCAAAGTCCCTCTTTCCAGATGATCCTTCACACGACCTGGAGTTCCTACAGCAACATCTACACCCATGTGCAGTGCATTCTGCTGTGGACCGTGTGGTGCTCCACCATAGACACACAGTACGAAGGCCCAAAGCATCCCTATAAAATTCAAAGTCGGCATGTACTTGTTTGGCAAGTTCCCTTGTCGGAGCGAGCACAATAACACTCGATGCCCTTCCAAAACGTCCACGCACTTGCTTGAAGTCCTCATTCAAGCTCAATGACTCCAAGATAGGGAGCACAAACGCAAGTGTTTTCCCCTGTCCAATTCGAGCATGTCCAACCAGATTGTTACCTCACTCGCCTCCAAAAGTGAACTGTTCAGGCTCTCTCCATGTGTTCCTGAAGCATCTATGGCCTGAGCAGCAATAATTGCTGGTTGTTCTGCTTCATAAAGGAAAATCCGGGCTCTTTTCCTGGCCTCGAATTGAGCTTGCTCTAACTCCTCAGTGTCAGTCACTTGAGTGGAATCTACAACCTTGAAATTTGAAAAATGAGAGTCCGCTAATTTTGTCTCTAGATCGGGTTCTTTTTTCACAATGTTCTGGCTACGAAGCATTCTTATTCTCTTCAACTTCTCACTCGACAGAGGGCCCGCTTTAGAAGGGGGTAATTCTGGTGAGTCCGTAGTCAAAGAGATTAGAATGAGATCAAATTCTTGATCATCGTGCAATCTGCTATTGAGTGTTCTCTGTCCCTCTGACTTTTTTGCTTGCATCCTCTCCACAACTCTGTCGTGATAATCAGGGTCCATCCATTTAGCTCTGATTACTTATGAAATTCTCAGTCTATGCTCCATTTGCAGATTCTTAGGTGCAGCTGCTTTTTTTCTTTCTCTTTGAGGAATAATATTCTCTATGCAGCTCTTTCTTCAGTTTCTGGTAGTTATCCCATTGGAGTTCTTCATCTCCAAGTATTCCTCTTCTTGCTAAACTTGCTACTGAGTCCTTCCACTCTTGCACAATTGTCAGCTATCTGCGTTCAAACTC
Source organism: Ceratopteris richardii (assembly GCA_020310875.1). Lineage (NCBI taxonomy): Eukaryota > Viridiplantae > Streptophyta > Polypodiopsida > Polypodiales > Pteridaceae > Ceratopteris > Ceratopteris richardii. The sequence goes on from CM035443.1 coordinate 121,871,253, forward strand.
CATCCTAGATTTCATGAATGGATTGCAGAGTTCTGTGCATCTTCACCGATATCTCCCTTGCGGAATTTATCATCTTTGCCATCAATAATCTGTGGAATAGGACGGCTTGCAGATTAAGAGGTTCTCGAGTCCGTAACACGACGAAAGAAAGGCAAACTGTGGGCCTGCTCACGCGTGCACGTCTATCACAGAGCTGGAGAATTGCAGCCCTTGCTTTGAAAATAGGAAACGAGCACGGTCTTTGAGCGGAAGAGAAACACTTCATTTTGATGTTCGCAGCAGACATGTCTGGAGGGAAATGCACCTGGGGAGATAGAGAAGCTCAATCATTCCACAGCTTCTGCCAACCGGACACTTCATTTACCTTCTTCCACTCCCAGGGCAGCACGCTCTCATGAGAGAGAGGAAGAGCCATCCCTCACACAGGAGGGATGGCCTCCCCCCCTGCGTGCCTATAGAAACCAATCCCCACCGCGGTCAAAGAAGAAGATCCCCCAGTAGTATATATTTTTAGGCAATAAATTGATTCATGATATGATCTCCCACATTCAGCGACACATGCTAGACAGAGGGGAAGAGTGGGAGGCAACATTGTAGGGGACCATTAATGGATTTCTTTTTTCCTTCTTTTTTTTCTCTTTTTTTTTTCTTTCACCAAAGAACAACAAGGTCAAACTTGCTTAAGACATTTGTAGACCACAAATACCTGAATCAAGAGGTCCTCTAAGGGTGTAGATGAGCTACAATCAAATGTTTAATACAAGATAAGTGCTCCATGATCTTCTTTTTGCATGACATATATGAGGGTAATAGGCATGCAATAAAAGACTTTTGTCAAAACAATGATTTTTTTACCAAAAAACTCAAAAAATAGAAAGTCGCGATTCCGTGTTTTTTTACAAATTTTTGTGTTTTTTGTGCGTTTATCGAAAGATTGAACTTGAAATCATGCAAAAACTTGTTGTAAACAAATTACCTTCCTGCCTAATCAAAATAATGTCCAAAAGATTTGTAATTGCAGAAGAGCGCGATTCTGTTAGCTCCTCACACTCACTCTTTCATACAAATGAATTTTTTTATGAGATTTCAGGCTTTTATAGTCTTCAGACAATCACAATTGTGTGTGTTTTTTTTACAAAATTTTAACTTCTCACTGTATGATTCTTGTCCCTTAGCAATTTTGTGGTTTTAATTCACAATTCTTATCCTTTCCAACAAAATTTTCTCTCTTTATCCTACTAATGAAAATCGCGATTCTGTACCCAATTCTCCAATCTACTCATTTAATGCTCAATTCTTACTGAAATTTTGAAATTTTAATTTCCTTTACTCATGTAACCTATGAAACCTTTTAATTTCACTTACCTTTGTACCCAATAATGCAAACTAAGTCAAATTCTTTATCTTATTGAAAATCGCGATCTTGTGAAGAGAATCGTGTTTTTCTCTGAACTTCCAACTTTTGCACTTTTTGACTTTTCTTTCCATATGGTCTTCTTCAATGTTCTTTACCAAATCCAATCACTTGTCACCTGCAATTATTCACTATCAAAACTCATTCAAAGAGCATTTTTTGAAAAATTTTAACAACAACTTTCACTCTAGATATTTTTTATTTTCTTTCAATTTCTAGATTTTTTTCTTCACTTTATCTCCTCCACAACAATCCTCCAATCCAACTTCCTAAGAAAAAAGAAATTTGTTTGAATTTTTAATGATTTTATGAATTTTTTTGGTATTTTTCTCTAAATCAAGGTAAACACTTCACTTAGGGTTTTCTAGTTTCAAGATCCTTTGATCTTTTGTTTCATGATTGGTTATATTCTTTTATGCTTGCAATCTAATCCGTGTGGAAGTAGTGATTTTCAAGAAAATGTGTGCTAAGAAGTACAAGTATCAATTCATGCAAAGATAAACTCAATTACTTTTTTTAAAGAGCCAAACAAATTTTTTCAAGATTATTATCCTTTTTGAATAATTAAATGGATCAATCTATTTGCACATAGCTACTTTACTCGACTTTCCTCATTGCAATCATGTCATCTTTTCCAAGATTAACAAATTTTCTTGGTACTTAGTCAAAAAGCACTCTAGATATGCAAAGATAGTCACATTTTACCTTCCCTTTAACAATCTTGATTCAATTTTTTCCTCAAACCTGCACTTTACTCTTAAAAGAAACGAGCAACTATCAATTTGCAAGAATCTCACAACTTCTTTTATCCCAAAAGGTTAACTCATGCTTTCTTTTCCCAAAATACAAGCAAAGAAACCTACCTTTTCATATTCCTTTCTTGATTATAGAGTAGTACCTTTTCAATGTGTTCAAATACCATCAACAATGGAAGATCCAGCAAGGCCCAAAACTTCAATGAAGCTTTTTCTTTGTTCCTCGGCAACGGCGCCAAAAAATGTTTGTTGTTACCCTTTGGAGTTGTCCTCTCCAATCATTTTAGCATAAAGGATCAAATACACATCTTTAAATTGTCGATCTAGGAAGTATGCAAAGACCACATCCCCTTCTAGTTAATGGAATCCAAGAATAAGAGTTAAATGACTATTTTTCTGAGAAATTATGAAGAAGGAGAGAAATATCTAGGGTTTTGGTTATCTTGAGTTCTACAACATCATTTTCAATGATCTTTGTGCCTAAAGTGTGTCATTTTCACAGCAGAACACAATTATGAAGTCAAAATTCAAAATCAGTACCTGTATCACACAGACAAGACAATCACGATTCTGTTAAAACGGAGACTTTCCATGTCCAGCTTTGTTCTTCTGCACTTTCTTACTCAATACACTAAGAATCACCTCTCTTCATACTCATTGCTCAGAAATACACAATTGAAGCTCACAAATTTCATGGATCACACAAAGAATAGACTCAACAAATCAAAAGAAAGTACATGAAAGGAGAAAACACGATTTTCTGCAGGAGAGCTCTTCACATTACTTGGATAGCAAAATAATACAACCAACCCTCTCAAAATAGAGGAAATTATCTTTTATACATTTTCAAGTGTCCTCTTTCACACTTGAATTTTGGTCCTTTTCCCTTCTAGTCTAAAAATATGCTATCAAAGAGCTTCCAAAAATTCTAGAAAAAAAACATATGATTCTAATTTACATGAGGAAGACTCTTCCTCATTTTTACATCATTTGCATAGATATTTCTATAATTTTTTGACATTTTACAAATATTTCCCTTCAAAAAATGCTTCTTCTAACAGCCACCAAGTTTTTAAGATGCTTCTTCACAATTTCTATAGAGAACGCTCTTTGCGTTAGGTAATATGGACACGATCGATCCAAGCAATCAGGGTACATCCGGGATTTGTGGATAACCCTTATCGCTTGGATTGGTCATGATTCTTAAATGGCATCGAGTCCTTGATCATAGCTTGCAAATTATGTTTTTTTTAGTGATACTTGAGAATTATGCATTGTAAGCTATATTCGAATTAGTATTGATTGATATTTCATGATGAATTCAAGGACGACCGATGCAAGCAATAAGGGCCATTCAGGGATTTCCAGATGTTCCTAATCGCTTGGATCGGTTGTGCTTATTAAATGGCATCCTTGATCAAAGCTTTGAAGTAACATTTTGTTTGGTTGAGAATTATCTATAATGCATTCCAAGGGAAATAGTATTCACTGATATTTCTTCACGATTAGAAGCACGACTGATGCAAGCGATAAGGGACATCCAGGCATTTCCGGATGACTCTTATTGCTTGGATCGGTTGTGTCTCTGATAGTGAAAGAGTCCTTGATCAAAGTTTTTTAGATTAAGTTGCCTTTCCTTTCCACTTCCTTGCATAAAGACTCATTTTGTGCAGAATATGGCTAGGACCAAAAAGAAAGCAAACAACTTATACCCTGAGGGCCAGGACCAAAATGCCCAGGAACAAAATGCCCAGGAGCAAGATCCCCAGAAGGTTCAAGGCAATGTATCAAAGAAGCCTTCAAAGAAAAGGGTAAAGTACCATGTAAAGTCCTTGAGGGAAATTAGAAGAGCTCAAAAGTCTATAGGACTGTTGATCCCTAGACTTCCATTTATGAGAGTTGTCAAGCAGATCACAGCCAACCTCTTTTCTTTGATGAAGACCTCATCCTTTATCAATGTGAGGTGGCAAACTCAAGCACTGCTATGCCTGCAAGAAGCTACAAAGGACTTTGCTATTGATTTTATGAATGATGCCTATTTATGTGCTACTCATTCTCACAAGGTAACACTTATGGCGAAGGATTATGTTATTGTTTCAAGAATAAGATATAAATTAGATAAATATCTGGTTCCTATTGATCACCATGATAAAAAACTCTTTGATATTTTAAATATACCTCCAGCCCGAGCACCCAAAACAACAGTTGTCATTGAAGAGATCAACCCTCACGTCACTCATGATCATGAAACTAGAACTGCAACAAATAGTGAGGAGGAGAGGAAAAAGCAGGGAATATTTATAGAGGAAAGTGTAATCTTAAATGAGATTCAAAAGTTACAGAAAGCAAATAAAGAGCTCCTTAAGAAAGGAGATGGGTTGATAATAGTTAATGTTGCAATGGCATAGCAGAATGAATGGTTTCTTGACATTAGACCTGAAGACAACAAAATGTTGTGGGAGTTTCATGTTGAAATATCAGATCGTGTGGTCAACATTTCACTCAAGTATTATCTAGAGGCCATAATGTGCTCTTGTATTTCTTGATTTTCTAGTTCCTTAACTGAATTTTTATTTCTTGATTTGTAGGGTTCTTCTTCAACAATGTGAGGAAGCGGTTCAAAGAAAAGTATTTATCATAGATCCTCTAGTGACATAGTGTTTTTTGCATAAACATGGAGATGCCAAGTCCTTTCTACAAAATTTTACAAAAGAGGTAGAATGTGTTATCTACCCATATATTGAAAAGTAAGTATTCATCTTCATTTTGGAAAGATATTTGTTTCATTAAAGAAAGTATATTTACATGCAACTCATTGACAGGGGCCATTGGAGTCTTATTATTGTCGACTTCAATGCATATCAAGCTCTTTTCCTCAATTCTTTTAAATCACAACATGGGAATTGCAAAGTGTAAGTTTCTATACATTTTGTTTTCTATTTAAGAGCCATGCCATCCATTCTGATTTTCACTTTACAATGCAGTGCTGCAAAGCTTCTCAAGATGCATATTGATAAGAATTTTCCTTGAATTGCTAAATTGAATGAACAAAAGCAATTTGGATACATAAAAATTCATGTGCCATTGCAGAAAGACGCAACATCATGTGGCTGGAGAGTGATTGCAAATGCTGTAAGATTCTCGGAAAGAAGGTTTTATAGTCCTGAATTAAATTTATCAGACTATCCAGATGCATGGATCATCTTTATCAGAGAGAGAGAGAGAGCAATAAATGGCATTATGAAACATGCAATCTGCCCCAATGATCCAGACTCACCTCCACCCCCTCCACCTGATAAAAAAAAGTTTGAAGAAAAAAAGAAAGGGCATCCTCTTCACTCACCATTGAAGCATCGGACCAAGAAAATGAATCAAGGTGAAAGCTCCAAAATGGGCCACAAGCAACAAAAAAAAGAGGGCTCCAAAAAGGATAGAAAGGGTTGAATCATTTTTGAGTCTAAGATTGAAATCTATTGTAAAACCAACATAGGTTGGAAGATTTATTTCTGTACAAATTGTATGTACTTATGCCAATCTTCATTTGGAAGATGGTCATTGTAACCATATTTATTTGCCTTAACAATATTTATATGCCTTGAGAAATATACAGTTGTATTGAACCTCTTGAGAGTTTTACAAAAGTTCATTGCATGGTCCAATTAAATTTGGTCGTGTCACAAATATGACTGCATTGTGGGTTTCTTACTTCATTCTTGTTGGAAAGTTTAAATTGGAGAAGATAGAGAAGAATGTAAAGAAGAAAGAGGACACGACCGATACAAGCGATATGGGGAATCGGAGAATTTTGGATTGCCCCTATCGCTTGCATCAGTCGCATTATCCATTTCAACATAGCATCCCCTTTAAGCAACCTTGCATTAGATGAGTTGTTGCAACTTGTTTTTATAGTCATGAGTCAACACAAGTGATCTAAGCGATAAGGGCAATCCGACAAGTTCTCATTGCACTAGTCGCTTGAATTGGTCGTCTTCTCTAATCTCGTCTCCTCTGTTTTATGACTTAAGTCATGCTCTTTATATTTTGAAATATCAAACCTTGGATTGGAATTTGCACAAGGTTCTCCACCCTCTCTAATATTACTTGTTATGTGCACCATGATACTTTCTCTTGCATTACTTGAGGACAGAAAAGATGGATAGAATCAAATAATTTAATTGAAACTAATGTGCACCTTTGATAGACTCAAATAATTAAATTGAAACTAGATATTGGATTCTACATCCCTTGTTCATCTAGAATTTACTTATGCAAGTTCCTGTATAATTAGTTTTAGTTGGAACCTCATCAGAGTGTTAAGATTAAACAAAAAAAATGCCAATATGAGTTTAGATGAAGGGGAATAATTGAAGTCATAAATTCACTCCTGCAAAGAAAAATCAATGGAAATATGAAATAAAGGACCTAAAAAATATCTAAGAATGTCTTGGTTTATATTTTATCATTGTAGAATAAGAACCTCATCAAAATCTTGAAATTAAATTAAAAAATGCAAATATGAATAGAGACATTTAAAATTCATAATTTAACACACATGCTTTGTCACCATCCTGCAAGAAAATTCAATGGAAGTATCAATAGAAGCTTCTATAAGAGGGAGATACAATATGTAAGAATGTTAAGGGTTAACTTGTTACAATCTTAAGGGTTGGAACTTAATCACCCTTGGTGGCAGGCAAATTATGCAAGATAATGATTTCTCTAATCTAATGTTAACTATTGCATCATCAATTGAGAATCTACACTGTTTTGATACCTCATCAAGGTATTCTAGGAGCTCCCTTACATTTCTAAGATTCCAATTTGCAGTGACAATTGTTTTCCTTGATTGAAAATATGGATGAATCAATACTTCTAACTCAAATTCTGGACAACTCTCCTCTAAGTCCAAGGCTATCCAAAGTCCAAGATTTTTTTTCCACCTTCTATAGTCATATCCTAAAACCAGAGATTGTTGACATATCTAATATGAGATTGAAGGAGAATCGAGACTAACTTTACATAAAATAATGTCACCTAGCTTTTGAACTTCTTTGCTATCCCATTCCCTACCTAAAACATCATCAATCTCTGAAATAGAGACTCTCCTATTCAACCACATTGTTTTTGTTTTTCTGTAATAACATGTTTTTAAAGCATACTACAAAGACATGAATAGGCAAAAACCATTGAATCTTTATCCTTCTCAAAATTCGGCCTGTTGTCATTGCCTTTTGGATGTCAAATTTCATTTTGCATAGAAAATGTAAAACTATTGAATGATCAAGAGCATCCCAATCTAATGAAGAGATGCAAGGACCAGGTACATGTATAAGATTTCCATAAGAACTCCTCCCTGATGGCACTTGATAATCTGCAAACTCTATGCTATTGAAAAATTGAACAGATTTGTCTGCATACATGAGTTCTGCATATTCCTTATGAAGAACCCTGAATGTTCCTGTTAAACATTCAACAGGTTGCCATTCCACAATATTGGAAGGAAAGATATCTGCAGTACAAAAACATATGTTTTGTTATACAAAAACAATTGGAATGATAGAAGAGCATTGTAAAACTTCACTTACAGTACGAAGGGAATTGTAGATGATTTTCTAGAACAAGATCTTTAGCGGTGTACACATGTTGTACTCGTGCAAACCAACCGCATCTCTTCAATTTGAAACTGAGAATACATCCCTTCCAGTGGTTTCTTGTGTTGTCTCTTTTGGCACACTTGACTTTATGGGAACCTCTGCAACTAGGAAGCATAGTTACCCATTCATTTACTTTCACAGAAAGAGGTTTCCACAAAGAATCCTCTCTTCTATTGTAAACCTCACATGAGGTTACACGATTGGAAGGATGACGAGAAGAAGAAGCCATTTGAACTTAGAAGAAGAAGAATGTTCAAAGTGAGAAATCGATGTCCACAAATTTTGGCAGTATTTATAGAGAAAAAGGCTTTGTACACGTGGAAACTTTTGATTTGATGTAAACCCTGTCGTTGAATGATCATGAAATTTTGTGAACCCAAAAATATTTTGTATCTTCAAAAATCAATTCCTTTTTGGAAATTTGAGAATATGCTTTGTGTAGTCTGCCAAAATATCTTTTTTTGCATCAAACCAAAAAATTGTACACTGAATACGAGACTCTTCATCACTTTAGCAGTGCTTTTAGAGAATATTGTGTTAAAAAAAGAATTTCTTCATACGCCTTAAAAGAGACAGCAATGTTATATTCTTGTACACATGGAAAGACTCTATTTGTCAATTTCCTTAATCTCTCATTAGCAAACAGCCCCTTTTTGGCCGTTTTTCGCCCTAATGTCAGATACCTCCTAGCTCGCTATAAGAAAACTTTCAAAGACATGTTTACTATAGGTTTATGGGAGTATCACTCTAAAGTATTCATGCCTAAACCAAAACACCTACTTCAATTGTTCACATGCAATTCTAAATGTTACATGATTCCACACCTAGATATCCCTAGTGCCATTAATTAGGATGCATTGCAATCGATCTGGCAAAAGGACTAAGACTCCATGAAAATGAACTGGCAATAGATGTCCTCTAGTACTTCATTGTGTTAGGCCACCAGATGGCCCTATGTATTATTCATAATATTTTTGTAATTACTTTGGTGAAACATCATAAAAGGCTAAAGTGATATAGTTTCTATTTGATTGATATAAATGGGGATGTATTCATGTTGCTTAGTAGTAAGGAAGATGCATGGCAGGTCTTTGCCAGACTGCGCATGGCGGAGCAGCCCAACACAACTTGTGCTGATTCATATTGTGGATCTAGACTCTAATTTGGTATGGTATTATTCAATGTCAATTAAGTTCTCTATTCTAGTTGAAGTAATTAATTGTGATAGTATATTCTATTAAGAACTTAATGTGCATTGCAATCTTTTGGATGATAATAATGACTCACTGTCTTATACCTTTGTAAGTAAATTGATGTTGGTGGATATGTGCGTATAAATTTGGTGGTACATACATTGTAAGTAATTCGTGTATAGAAAATTCAAGGTAAACATATAACCCCATAACACAATGATGGCATTGAGGAGATATTCTTCAAAAAATGGTAACAGTGATGAAGGTTAAGTAAGTGTGGGGAAAAAGAATTATAGGGCCTCTGTTTCAATAGACCCCTGTCCAGCTGAAGAACCCTGTAGGAAATCTCTGTTACTACTATCTTTACTGTAAACAGTCAGGGTAGGGCAAAGAGAGATTTTAATAGTGGCACCAGCCATGGGGCTTGGAATATAAGCCTTGCCAGAAGTATAAGATATACTTTGTAGGAAAGACTTTGTAATACATGCCTGTCACGAATTTCGATGAAAGTTATCCAAAATACCAGAATGATAAATACCCTTGGCAAGTGAACAACACGCTTGGGACACCACCACGTGGTGATAATGAAGGCCAATCATCTGAAGGAGGAGGTGTGACACAAACCACTGGGATTGTGCCACAACATTTTCTTATTTTTGGGTTACAAAGCATACCGAAAATGAGCCTAGTACGGTTTGGTGAGAATTTAGTAAGTGGCCTTGGTACCGAGCTCAGTGATAATATGGTATCGTCCAATGGAGGTTCGGAATTTGGATCGATGTCTAGTGGTAGTGGTTTAGTGTTCAGTGGAACTACCAAGTCCGGTGAGCTTGTGGTGGAAGCTAAAGTGATCGGAGGCTTCAGTGACCAATCGACTTGTTTGGATTCTTGAGCAAATTACGAATCTTAACCTTGAACAAAGAGCTTCTATTAAGCAACTTGTGCAAGAAGAATTTTTAAACTTGGGGAGTAACTAGAGAGTTTCATTGTTGATTATTTGTCAAGAGAGTGGCCTCCTACACGTTTCTTCAAAATTACCTTTCTTGAAGGCTCGGTTCTCAAAAGTAAACCAACAAAATTATAAGATAATAGTGAGTTGATACCTCTAGAGGGGTTGTCGGATAGTTGGTCATCCTATAGATAGCTTTGAGGCACGAGAGTTTGAACAACTGATAGATCTTCATCTCGACAATATGGAAGATTATCAAAACCAACAACGACAACAGAAACAACAACAACAACAAAACCAACAGTAGCAGGGCAATTGCCAGATACCCTCCACTATGGGGGTTACCTATGCAAAGTTTGGGGGTTTCCCTGGTGATGATCCAGATGCACATGTACAGACTTTCGCGATAAACTATGCAGTGTTAAATAACCCCGCTGACCCAGCATATAAGGCTATTGTGTTCTAATCGACTCTAGTGAATGAAGCAGCTCAGTGGCTGACAGAGTACAATATTAACCATTATAGGCTGTATGATGACATGAAGAATGCCTTCTTACAACACTTCACATTAAAGAAAAATACGATGGAGATCTTTGATTATTTACAAAATAATAGGCAGAAACCACATTAGAGTGTACATGGATATGCAACCCTGTTCCGCACCCACTTATGGCAGCTGCCATCGGCTCATGCTAATTGTCTAGATGATGTAATGTTTCATTAATGGATTGAACTCCAATTGAAATAGGTAATGATCATTTGTTGCATTGGAGAAATGGCCCTCGATGCGCTAATCGGTATGACACTCCAAGTAGAACACAAAGTGGGTGGTTTTACAGAAGACGTGGAATGGTTAAATGCTAGAAAAAGTAAAAGTGATGATCCACTAAAATAGGTCTATTGTACTAAATGTAAAAACCCTAGACATATTGAAAACAATTGTGCTCTTAATCAGATTTATTATGCAATCTATGACACCACTAGCCATGCCACAAAGATTTATCCAAATAACACCAAGACTCAAAATCGACTCATGGTGAATGTTGTTTTGCAAGAACAAGGCCAACCAATGACTAGCTATGTTCTGCCGCACTTGAGAAACACAACTTATACTCATTATACCAATATAGAGGCAGACACACAGGAAACTTTAAACAGAGTTGGTGGAATCAAGACCCAAGGGTATGATAAACAGAAAAAAAAGCAACAAAATCAAATGGCCAACCTGGTTCAAATTTCCACAGTATACACATAGGCAACAACAGTTCAGACATGTTCTAGTAAGATGCTCCATCTGGCCACTGAAATTTTAGAACTAGGAGTAAAGGAACAACAACGTATGTTTGCTAAGGCAACTCGATGGGTTAGAGAAGAACCACCAATCTTTTCTAATCATGTACCAATTACCCAACAAAAAGTTGGACCATCAAAATCCACACCGGATCTGATCGAAGTTTGATCAGCAAACTCACTAGAATCGGCAATGAACTTGCATAATTCAAGTGTGGCATGGGATATTTTGTCTAAGCTTCAATCACTATCCCCTTGGGATAGTTTTTAACATTGGTACTAGGAATTGGACAGCAATTTCAATAGTAGATCGATCCGAGCTCAATGCATGCACTGGCCACAGCTACAATGAGTCCAAACATTGACTCTACGATAGACCATATTGTTCCCTTAATCACTATGTGGTTCAAAAATCATAATATTTGACAGGTATTAATTGCTGGAGGATTAGGGGTGAATATTTCCAGAGTAGCACTTTGTAAGAAGTTGGGATGGAACCGAATCGAACCTATTAACTTTTTTGTGTGTATGGCCGATTAGTCCTGAGTTTACCCACTCGGCTTGGTACAAGATATCCCTATTACCCTATAGGGGGCAGTATTTAAAATGACCTTCGTAGTGATGGAATTGCCTAAATCCAGTTTAGACTACAATTTATTATTTTGTAGGCCTTGGTTAAAACAAGCTAAAGTGTTATAAAATTGGTCGTTCTAGGAACTTATTTTTAAATGTAACCACTAGAAATATGTGGTTCCTCTTGATGATATGAAGCCTTGCAATTTGCATTCACGACCTTATGTTGCCAAGCCCATGCATATTCTAGAGGGATTGTCGGATGATGAGGAGGAAGCATTTTTAACTGCCAATCAGGATTAGTTATCTTTGGGAACAATCGATTTACAGTAGGTGTTGGATAATTGGTCTCCGATGACTTGCACGGTACAACCACTCATGGATGATGCTACTAATGCAGCTGAAAATTTTTAGGCTCTTAGGATATGAAACACTTGTTTCAATACCCAAAAGATCTCACTCTGCCCGACAGTTCTATGTGCTCGAGGATCAATTAGTCACTTGTAACTTAAGAGACGATGCTAACCCGCGCCCAGTAAAGATCAAAGCCAGACTCACTCTTATATTCCAAGAGGCTTTGCTTACCCTACTCAAAGAATTTACTGACATTTTTGCTTGGGATTATCGTGATATGAAGGGCTTGGACCCTCGTATTTATCAGCATCACATATTTTTAAAACTGGATGCAAGACCCGTTAAACAACAGAGCTATCGAATGAACCCTAATTATGCCTAGCAAGTGAAAGAGGAATTAGATAGGTTACTGAAGGTCGGATTTATTGTCCCCGTAGAGCATGCGGAGTGGATTTCGCGAGTAGTAATCATCCCTAAAAAGAATAAATAGTTATGCATATGTGTTGATTATCACAAGTTGAACGATGCAACGGTGTCGGATCATTTTCCCTAACCTTTCCTTGATAGTATGCTTGATGACGTCGCTAGGCATGAGATGTACTCTTTTCTTGATGGCTATAGTGGATATAATCAGGTCCGAATGGCTGAGGCAAACATCCCTAAAACTACTTTTATCACTAATTAGGGATTCTATGCATGTACTGTGATGTGGTTCGGCTTACGAAATGCACCCTACACGTTTCAACATTGCATGCAAGAGATATTTGCACCATATCTCACAAGCTTTATGTGAGTATACTTAGATGATTTCTTGTTGTCCGGTGATACAGCCGCACATTTATAGCATCTCCAGTCTTGTTTTTTGAAGTGTCACGAATACCATCTATGTTGAAACCCAAATAATTCTATTTTTTCGATGGCTTGTGGGAAACTACTAGGTCACATCATATCCAAACAGGGCATACAGGTGGATCTTGACAAAGTTCAAGTAATTTTAGATGCAGCACCACCCACAACACCCAAGGAACTTATGCGCTTCCTAGGGTATGGCCGCCATCTCAGGTGGCTAGCCCATTTGACCATCCCTCTTACGCATTTGACTATTGTACCCCCGTGTCAATTTACCTCGACTAATGAATTCCAACTCAGCTTTGATCATCTTAAAACTCTGCTTATGAAGGCACCAATCTTGGAGGCACCGAATTGACAACTATCGTTCCATGTGTTCATTGATGCATCTGATATCACTATCGGCGGTGTCCTCATGCAACAATAGGATAAATGGTATAGACCAATTTATTATGTGAGTAGACACCTTAGCTCAGTTGAATGTAATTACTCGATCATCAAACGGGAATGTTTAGGCTTAATATACTCCATAAAGAAGTTCAAACACTATTTATTAGGCCAGAAACTCACCTTCCATGTCAACCACACGGCTTTAGTTTACCTTGTATGACAACAACATTTGGGTGGGCGATTGGCTTGCTAGGTATTACTACTCCAGGATTTCAATTATGATATGGTACACCAACCAGGCACGAGCATACGATTGCCAATTTTTTGTCGAGACTCAATTTCGGTGAACCACCAGAGGCCATAGATCACTCATCTCCTGCTATCTATGCAACCACTACACCAATTATAGCTGACAGTGCTTTACTTCTGGCCGATTCTTACTATGGATTTAACCCACAGAAAAATTTTGCAGAGTGACTTATGGTGGCATACAATGCAACGAGAAGTGTATGATTATGTTAAACAATGTGATGCATGCTAGCAAACAGGATAGCCACTACAGTGGCATTATTCTCCTCTTCAACTAGTCCTACCAATGCAGCCCTTCTAGAAATGGGGGCTCGATTTCATCATACCTAATATTATACCTCCAGCTATTTGCACTACTAACTGATATATTCTAACCTATACCGATTATGCTACTAGATGGGTCAAAGCTTGGGTAGCCTAGTTTGTTATAGCTCAGGTGGTGGCGAAGTGCCTGATGCGAGATGTATTCCCTAGGTTTGGCTTACCGTTGGAAATTGTTTCCAATCTAGGGACCCACTTTGTTAACACTCTTATTCAGGGTCTTACTCATACATTTAATATTATTCATAATTTTAGTATTCCTTATTACCCACATGCTAATGGATTGGCTGAAAGCACTAATAAAACCTTACTCACTATGTTGAAGAAACTTATTCTGGACTACCCTGAGCATTGGGATCAACTTTTACCTGTTGTGTTGTGGGCTTATCGCACCATGTATAAAGTCACCACTGGTTGTACACTTTTTAAATTGGCTTACGGATTGGAGCCCATTGCATCTATGGATCTGGTTGTACCCAGTTTACGTGTGGCCTTGGAGAAGACATTGTTACATGATGAATCGGTCCCTGCTCGAATTTATACTCTCCGCTCTCTTAATGAAAAAAGGCTTGAGAGTTTTCTATTGTTACAAGAAGCTCAACTATGTCAAGCTAAAACTCGTGATCCTTTTCTTCGGACTCTGGTGTTTAAAGTTGGCCCGTTGGTGTTATTCTATAATTCTAAAGCCGATCATCCAATGGGAAAATTTAAAATTTGTTGGTTTGGACCATAACGTATTTTTGCCCAACTTGTTCTGACTACATTTTAGTTACTCGTAGTTACTCGAGCAGTGCTTCCTAATCCTGTTAATGGCTCTAAACTAAGACCTTATTGTCCACCATCCATGACTGTTTGACTCATGTGACCATCGTAAACTCATTAGACCATCACCGATTATTTTTTGGTTGACTATTTGACTGTATTTCCATTACCCCTTTTCACTTTGGGTTTTTAATTGTTGTATGTAAACTTTTGAATCCGCGGCATCCTCCATGGTTTATGTTTTATCAAAGTGTTGTACCCTTGATGATTCACATCGGCCAAGGCTCTCTGTGTCGCTCACTTTTATGATTAATCGGATGCAATCATCCTGTGCAGATTATTTAAACCGTGATTATTTTTGTACTCTTGTTCTATTCTCTATGTGTGCTTCTCTCTTGTACTTTGCATGTGCTCTGCCGTGCTCATGCTTGTTGTGTGCTCTACTAGTGCTTATATTGCTTGGGCCATGGAGGCTCTGTCACACATTACTTCGTTTAGCACTGGTGTTCCGGCCGAGCTCGCTGACTATCTTAGGGTATGTGGCTTGCATTAGTTCTCCCGATTGCCATGGCATAATGTGCAGACTCACCCGTTGTCTTTTACTATTGCCCGGGCTATTGCTGACTCTCCATCTATGGTGATGGCATGGTCGATTGTTACCCCATACATCACCATTTGTATTATTGTTTCCACTATTGTGGACCAATTCCATCTTGCCAACAAGGGTAAAACCAAGGTTCCCCAACTCCCGCTCACCATGATGAATCAGTTGTTTCCCCAAAAATCCTCCAATGAGTATGCTATCACGTGCCACCCCGCCCTTGAGTGTCACACCCTCCCATTCCTTGTAGCATACCTTAATTTACAAAAATGTGATTACGGCATTTCTCAACCAATCTATTCGGTCATTCATGGGGCTTCATGTGATTCCATCAATTGGTGACTATTGTAATTTTGCCGCATTCACAAGGAATGTCACGCAGTTGTCAAGAAGTTGTCTAAGGGCAAATTTCGATGCACGTGGCTCCCACATTTGTTCTCCTTTCTTGTACCTATTGCAGCTGCATCCAACGTTCCAACTCCTTCTCTTCTTCCTGTGGCAACTTCCTCTCATATGGATAATGTGGACAACAATGACGAAGTACTGTTGTGCTTCTTAAAGAAGCGATGTCACGTGGCTTCTACATCTTCTTCAGTGTCTAGTGCCTCCTCCATCCCGATTTCGATCGACATTCGTCTTACTCAGAAGGATGGTTCCACTATCATTGTTGCGACCACCACCGTTGTGGAGGATGTTTCTATTATAGTTGCGATTGTGGAAGGAATTAGTAAGCAGGTGGCCAAAGTTTTTACTGTCCCTCCTAGTTCCCCATCCAAGACCCGCCTTACCTCATGATCACCTCCCATATCTGTGATAGCTCACAACATCATCATTTCCCTTATTGAGGAACTACCCAATTGTATGGCTTCCCTACCAAAGGACATTCACGAAGTGACTACTATAATCTTTCCCAATATTCCCCCATCTCCGCTTCTTCCTTTGCTACCCCATCCAACTCTCTTGACTATTCTCCACCTCGGTCACCAAAATTGGTTCATATGCCACCCGTCCTAGTAGTCCTTGCCTCATCCTCTTCATTACCCTTGCCCTTTCTGCCTTCCATACAACATTTGGCCGCTATTGGTCAATATCTCATTCAAGCGTCAGAAGCAATCCACTCTTAGATGCTTGTAGAGAAGCACGAACTTCTTCAAGAATTCGAGCATAAACTAGAAGTCTTGGAAGCTGATATTGTACCACTCTAATAAGGAACTCCTTGTTCTTCATGCAAGTGAAGCTCACCTATAGAGCCAGGTATCTTTCCAACAAACCAAATTACTGTAGTTACGGCGAGTCTTGGCAGATAAAGATGCTGCTCTAGATAAGATGGGTAAAGCTTTGGAGGCCACAAATACTCAAGTCGCTGACCCCGAGCAAACTTGTGCCACCCTGCATGCTAAAGCAGTTCAATGGGAATCAGAGTTAGCAAATACGAAGGAAGAATTATTCTAGAAAGTGTAGACGTTAAACGATGAAATCGACCGGAAGCTTCAAGTGCAGAAAGAGCTGGAAGCCACTCAGAAGGAGCACCAGGCTTAATTTAAAACCATTCAATTTAAATCTCAACAGATGGAATGGATAGAGAAACAACTTGGCCTTTAGAAGGATTAGATGCATAGATTGGTGACAGTAAACTTCGGTGTCAAGTTGTTCCTTGTCTTATACCTATCATCTACTATAAGTAAATTGATGTTGGTGGATATGGGCCCATAAATTTTGTGGTATATACATTGTAAGTAATTTGTGTACAGAAAATTGGGGGTAAACATATAACCCTGTAACATAATGATGGCACTGAGGAGATATTGTTCAAAAAATGGTAACATTTACGAAGGTTAAGTAAGGTGTGGGGAAAACCATTATAGGGCCTCTATTTCAACAGACCTATGTCCAACCCAAGAACCCTATAGGAAATATGTGTTACTACTATCTTAACAGGAAACAGACAGGGTAGGACAAATAGATATTTTAACAATTGACCATCCTACAGAACAAAGGTCTGTCAAGGACGAGAGATGCTATAGAAGGGGGAGTGTTAGAAGCATCAATGGACAAGAAGGTAGTGTTAGAAGCATTAATGGAAAAGAAGGCCAAAGAAAGGGGTTATAAGGAGAAAGGAGATGGAACCCTCATTCAGATCATGCAAAGAATAAGCCTAATCAATTTTTCATAAAATATTTTCAATCAAGGGTGATTTTCATCACTACAACAACATTGTAAATACTGTTTTTGATAGCTTTAGCTGCATTTTGTTCAAGCCAAGGTCTCCTCAAGCTTGAGGAGTATTAGAATTATCTAGGTACCAATTTTCATAATTTTTAGACTCCATTTGGGCCCTCGAATAACACCTAGAACCTTATTTTTAATTAGGTTGCATATGAGGTCTAGATAGAGCCTAAGCTAGTGAAAAACTATACAAGGAGCTAGAGAGCTCATTTTTGGGTTTGTCTTGGTAGAGATTGAAGCTTATGTAATATAGTTCTTTTGCAATAGAAAGCATTCCATTGTTCCACTCTTTGTTCTTGTCTTGTGTGCACATTTGTGTGTATGTGTGGGCATGCTAGTGTGCTTCTAACTCACGCACTTGTGCCTTCACTTGCTCATTGTCTTCATACTAGTTCTCACGTCTCTACGGATTGACATTTATAAGTTGGATCTCCTCACATTGGTACTCACCACTGTGCTAGAGTGACACTATCCCTCACATAATGCACCTCAATGTTCTTTGTGCAAGCATGGAACATAGGGTTCCTCGCAACTGCCAATGCACTTTGACTCTCACTGAAGATGGTGGTGGTAGAGGATTGACCAACACCCAAATCATCCAAAAGGTGTGTAAGTCACACACACTCAACAATCATTGTGAAAGTTGCCCTATACTCAACTTCACAACTAGATGTGGCCGCAGTAGGCTACTTGTTGTTCAACCAAGATATCATGAGCTACCACACATGAAGAAAAAACCACTAGTTGACACATAAGTGTCATAGTAACTAGCCCAATAAGAGTCAGAAAAAGCATGTAAATCTAACAGTACTGATCGCTCCTTGGAATAGAACAATCCAAGGAGTCAGGTACCACTCAAGTAGCGAAAGATGCACTTTGTGCCAATGCTTGACACCTGGGCAATGCATAAACCTACTCATATGTGAGATAGAGAATTGAATATCAGGATGAGTTATGCATAAGTGAATTGCTGATAAAGAACAACATCAAATGCATCTTCGACCTCATGAAGACTCAACCATAAGCCTCTTTCCATAGGAGTGGCAATAGTTTTACAATCTTCAAGGCTAAAATGCTGCAATATTGTGTCAATATATTTTTTTGACATAGAGTTATTCCACCATCAACTTGCATAAACTGAATGGCCAAATAATGATGCAAATGCCTCGAATCTAACATTTCAAATGAGGCATGCAAATCAGCCTTAAAATCAATGATATGCTTCGCATTAGGACCACTGCGTAGCATGTCATCAACATAGAAAACAATGATCAGAAGCACATCATTGCACGCTTAACATATGAGGTGCTCTGAGTTGGACTATTCTCAAAACTATGTGCAATCAAGTAGGCATGTATCTTTTCATACCAAGCACCTAGTGCTTGCTTCAAACCATATAATCCCTTTTTCAAACTGCACACTTTGTTTTCATGCCCTTTTTGCAGGTTGAAAAGCATACACTTCTTCATGTAAGTCACCACTCTTTTTTGGGTAGATATGAATACATCATCACTAGATATGGATTACCAATTGAGTTGGTAAGTGATAGGGGAACTCATTTTTTGAATTAAGTGATTGAGACCCGGACATATCATTTTACAATCACACAAAGAAAATATGTAGCTTATCACCCTCAAGCCAATGGTCTTGGAGAAAGTACCAACAAAGTGCTATGCATTATGCTTTCCAAAATAGTGAATACCAAAAGATCAAATTGGGATATGCAACAACATCATGTCTTATGGGCATATAAAACATCAATTGGGACTACTCCTTTCAATTCAGTTCATGGTCAAAATGAAGTTTTGCCAATGGAATTCCTATACCCACATTAAGGATAGGAAAACAACTACAATGGATTGGACATGAACTGTCTGATAGAATTCTAGACTTAGAACAGTTGGGAACTTCTAGAATGCAAGCAATCATGATTATATATGTAGATAAAAAAATACAAAAAGCTTAGCATCACATACACATCAAGGAAAATGATTTATGGAAGGGAGACCTAGTCCTAATTTATACACTTAAGGAATATAATAGAAAATTGGAAAAAAACGGGACATGGACCATATATCATTCATAAAATTATTCATAGTGGAGCAATACAACTAGCAAATTATGTGAGTGAATGTAAAATTAAAAGATACATGAAACCATTAACAAGTCACAAATGGAGAAGAATACAATAATCACACAAACGAAAACAAGAAGAAGAATTGATGTGACAAGAAGCTCAGGAGGAAGCTAAAGAAAGGATCAAGAAATACAAGGACACAAGGGATTTAATGGTGTGTAACATAAAATGAGACAGAGAAAATAGACATCTACCACTCATTGCTATGGATCTTACGAAAACTCAAATTTGAGTTTTATTGGACATAGGATCTGAAGTAAATTTGATAAGCTCAGAAATACTCAACCAATTCAAGAGAAGGAAAAGGCAAAGTACAACATTAATTAGAATTATTGGTGGACATACACTTCCAATAGTATCAACTCAAAAAATTATTCTCAAGACAGGGTAGCAAGAATCCATTATATAATGTGAGGAGCGGCCTGATGAATTAATGCCTGAAAATTTAGTATTAGAACACTTCTGGATGAAAGAAAATAAAGTCTCTATCGATTTTGATAAATTGATGATTCATTTAAAAATTGACAATAAAAGAAAGTGAAGATATTGTTTATAAGTGATGATGTGTAGGATATAGAAGGGAGCATACATAGTCCATAGATCTAGTCATTCCAATTTCCACTAAAAAACGATCTAACAGATTTGGAGTATAGTATAAAGAAGGAATCAAAACAACATCATACAAAGGTATCATATAATAGTAAAAAAAATTCAAGAAGAATGTGGCAAGCATAGAATTTCCATAATGATCATAGAAGGATGAAAAAATATGGAAAAAAAAGAAAGATCACCAAACCAAAACATGAGACTGAAGCAGATTTGGAGACCCAAACAATTAACAGTAAAAGAGAAGGAACAAAATTCATCAAATGTACATATAAGTAAAAAAAAAAACAAAGTGAAAGACAAAAGTACAAATCAAGCTGGTAATAGAGAAGAAAGGCAATAGTAAACATACAGAACATCATTCAACAACATGAAAAGATGGAGTCAAAAGCCCACTCGAAGTAGTAACTGTCAAAGAGGCAGGAATAAAAAGAAAAGTATTGATAATGTACGTATCACAACCCATCAAGAAGAGAAAAGTTGACCCAACAAAAAAGCTTGAATTGGAAGTAAGAGAGGCTATTGAGGAAGAATTAAAAGAACAACAAAAGATTTACAAGCAGATGCAGAGCCACACCCTCCTTAGACAAGTACTAAAAAGCCATATTCATACTTGATGTAGGGTGGTGATAAAAGAGCTACCTATGAAGCTTAGTATTTGAAGATGCTGGAAGATTTCTCATACAAAGCCACAGATTGGAGTCAACAAGAAATGGAACAATATGAAGAACTTCATGAACAAATGATTGGTGTAGAAACAGAAGTGGTCTTTGTAAAAAAGGAAGCTACACTCCTAGACTACTTCAAAGAATTATAGGTTCCACCTGAAACAAGAACCACAATAGTATCTATTGATATATTTAGGTAGTGATGTGTGTGAACACTCTAGGATTGTCGGAGCACTTTTTCCCCTCTTTAGGAGGTTTTTCCTCCAGCTTGTATATATGCCTATTGCCCTGATGGGCTACTTATCTGTGTACATTCTAGTGCTAATACATTCACTATTGTGTGTTGTGCTCCAAGCTTCTTCTTCTTCATTATGTTGGTCACGTGCTTCCACAGATGTTTAACTCCAACAATTGGTACCAGAGGAGGTCGCCGCTTCATCTAGGGTGTCATCAACACCTCTCCAGTTACAGTCTCAGAATCACACGAAATTTGGTGAGCATACTTAGAATCACGATCTGAGCTCGTTTCGACCTCCGAACGCACCATCATAGTGCTTGTGCAAGCTATTTCATTTTTTTGTGTCAAAGCTATATACCTATTTGAGTTCACCAGTATAAGCATCTCAAAGTCTGCTACAGGTTTAGCGAAATTCATCTAGGCAGTTCTGTGCAACTTTTTAAGATACAATCAATTTCCTACATCAAGGTATTTTACTCACTGGCCATGGATGAAAGCAATGATGTATTCCGTATGTTGGCTATTGAGGATAAGTTGGATGGTACCAACTACCAGTTATGGGCTTATATGATGTGACATGTATTGGTTGCAAAAGGTCTGTGGAACATGGTGCAGGATGTTGAAAAACATCCTATCACACCTACAACTGTTATAACTATAGGTACTGAAGCTGATGCAGAAGGTGTCAAAGGTGCTGATATTCTGTAGATTCCTATTTGTGATGTGGTTTTTGCTGCACCTAGTGTAGAGAAAATTCATTGGGATGGCAGAGATGCTCAGGCACATGCATTGATAGCTTTGTCTATCAAATGTGCCAGTATTCCTCACATTCGCTCTCGTAGAATAGTTAAGGATGCTTGGGATACACTTACCACATTGTAGTAGGCTAGGAATGAGGCTTGTGTTGCTTACCTCCAAAAACAATTGGAGAGTGAGCACATGAATGAATGTGATTCTATGGATAGTTTTGTGACAAAGATCAAGGATTTGAAGGAACACTTGATTTCTACAGATGAAGTCCTTCCTGATAGTTCACTTATGCAGACAGTTTTGAATGGTCTTCCCGACTCATATCAGAGTTTTGCTTCTACTCTTGGTTTGATGATGAAAGGCAATCCAAACGCCTTAACATTTGAAGAGTTAGGTGATATTTTGTTGCAAGAAGACCAGTCTAGGTAGAACGGGTCTATTATGCGTGTTGCAGATCAAGCTTTCCTGGCTAGTCAGAAGGACAAAGGAAAATGGAGCTCTTCTATTAGTAAGCAAAAATCTGCAAATGCTACACATTCGAAGAAGGAAGACAAAGATGAGAAGAAATCAGAAAAGCAGAAATTGTTTTCCAAATACTGTAAAGCAAATGATCATATCATTAAGAGCTATCCAAAATTGGTTGCTAAAGAGGCAAAGAAGAAAGAGGTCAGAATGGTTGTTCCAGAGTCCTTTACGCCAAAAACAAAGTTTGCTAATCTTGTGTAGGATGAAGAATGGGTGTTTACTACTGTTTGCAGTTTTGACCCATCTTCTCATGAGCAGTGCATGTCTGCAGTAGACTCAGATGTTTGGTACTTTGATAGTTGGGTGACCAAACATATTATCTCGCAGCACAGTTTCTTCTCTTCACTCGAGCCTACCCCTACAGGGCATACTATTACATGCACCAACAACTCCTCTTATCCTGTTATGGGAGTTGGTAAGATCATTTTGACTACTACTGATGGTAGTTCTTTCACTTTGTGAGATGCTTTGTTTGTGCCAGGGATCAAGAAAATTCTGTTATCAGTTTTTGCATTAGCCAAGATTGGCTTGTTTGTGAAATTTGTTGATGACAGATGTACAGTTCATGATCTGTCAAATGGCAATGTCATTATTGCTTGTGGCATTTTATGTCATGGGTTGTATAAGCTCATAGACTATGAAAGATGTGTAAATGATTTAGCATGTGCAGTACATGATTCTCAAGCTATGTCAGATGTAAAGCTTTGGCATGCATGCTTTGGTCATCTGAATTTTGCTAGTTTGCTACGCCTGCAGAAATATGAAATGGTGTCCTCTTTGCGCAAACTTGAGGCACTCGGTAAACATGTATATGAAGGCTGTATTTTGGGCAAAATATAGCGTTCTTCCTTTCCAAAAGATGGTTCAGTTGGAGCTACTCAAAAATTGTAGTTTGTTCACAGTGATGTATGTGGTCCTATGTAGACATTGTCTTTTGGAAATTATCTTTACTTCATGAATTTCATTGATGATTTTTCCAAGCATGCATGGGTATATCCATTGAAAGCAAAGTTCGAAGCATTTATGTTCTTCAAACAGTTTCTGGTTTTGGCTAAAAATCTATCACCATGTAAAATGGGCATCCTCCATTCTGAACGAGGGGGGGAATATATGTCTTATGACTTTAATGCATCTATGTCTGAATGTGGGATAAAACATCAGTGTACAGTGCCATATACACCTCAACAAAATGGATTTTTTGAATGGAAGAACAGGTCACTCATGGAGATGGCGAGGTGTATGGTCAAGATTCAAGCTTTACCACATAGTTTTTGGCTTAAGGCTGTCATGTGTGCAACATATGTACTTAATAGGTGTCCCTCGAAAGCACTGCAGTCCATCACTCCATATGAGGCTTGGCATGGTTGCAAGCCATCTGTTTCTCATCTATGTGTTTTTGGTTGCTTGAACAACATCGTAGAAAATTAGATGATAAATATTTTTGTTGGGTATAGTTCTGAAAGTAAAGGCTATCGTCTATATCATCCACAAACTAAACACATTTTGGTTAGCCGTGATGTTGTTTTTGTGGAAGATGCTATTCAACCGCTAGTTTCATGCACTAAGGAGACATATGTTAGCTCCAAAGACATGTATGATACTTTGCTGCCTCTTTTTACAGGTGGATAGTCTAGTGCTAGTCCTAATGAGGCAACTTCTCAGCCTTTGCAGGTTTCATGTGATGATGTAGATCATTCCATTTCTGATGCAAATTTACATGATGCACTTGTTGTTGAGAGAGCTGCTATTGAGCAGGTAAAAACTATGACAAAATGGCTGGTGCAGACTTTGAATGACAACAAATTAGATGCAACTCTATCATATCATACTCATTCAAGCTCTCATAGTGCCTCTTTTGCATTAGATTGCTATACTATGGATGCCTCTAGTCTCTTTGATGAGATTGAACCTATTTCGTTTGATAAAGCACAAAATTCTAAACATTGGATGGTTGCAATGCAATCTGAATTTGATGCCTCATGAAAAATGGTACCTAGTATTTATGTGACTTGCCTCTTGGCAAGAAGGCCATTGGCACTAAGTGGGTATACAAGCTGAAGCATAAACCTGATGGAACAGTTGACATGTATAAGGCTAGGCTTATTGCAAAGGATTATGTGCAAGAAAGAGGCATTGATTTTGATGAAACCTTTGCTTCTACTTGCCGAATGACTACTGTTCATAGCATCTGTGCACTTGCAGCTCATCATGGTCAGAATACATCAGTTGGACATTAAAACAACATTTCTGAATGGTGACTTGCATGAAGAACTGTATGTTTTTAGCCTCATGGCTTTGTGCAAAAAGGGCATGAAAACCAGGTGTGCAGGTTAAAGAAGGCATTATATGGTTTTAATCAAGCACCACGTGCTTGGTATGAAAAGATACATGCCTATCTGATTGCACATGGTTTTGAGAAAAATCCAACTGAAAGCACCTTATATGTTAAGCATGCTAATGATGTGCTTCTGATCATTATGGTGTATGTTGATGACATGCCGCTCATTGGTCCTCATGACATGCATATTGTTGAAAGGCTGATTTGCATGCCTCATATGAGATGTTTAATTTGAGGCATTTGCACCACTATTTGGGCATTCAATTTATGCAGGTTGATGGTGGAATGGATTTGTGTCAAACAAAATATATTGACACATTATTGCAACATTTTGGCCTTGAAGATTGTAAGCCTATTGCCACTCCTATGGAGACAGGTTTACGATTGAGCCTTCATGGAGATGCATTTGATGGTGTTCTCTATCAACAGACATTACTCGACCAAATATTCAATTTTTTATCTCACAGAAGATCGTGTTTATGCACTGCCCAAGTGTCAAGCATTGGCAAGCAGTTCAGCACATCTTTCGTTGCTTGAGTGGTACTCAGCTACTTGGATTGTTTTATCCCAAGGGGGGATCACTACGGCCAGATTTACATGCTTTTTCAGACAGTGATTGGGCTGGTTGCTATGACACTCGTATGTCCACTAGTGGTTTTTGCTTCATCCTTGGTAGCTCATCCATATCTTGGCTGAGCAAGAAGGAGCCTACTGTGGCCACTTCCAATTGTGAGGTTCAATAGGGAAGCTTTCATAGCAACTATTGAGTGTGTCTGGCTCAAATGCCTTATGGCTGATTTGGGTGTTGGTCAGTCTTTTGCCACCACCATCTTCATTGATAGTCAGAGCACATTGGCAATTGCGAGGAACCCTGTGTTCCATGCTCACACTAAGCACATTGAGATGCATTATCATTATGTAAGGGAGAGGTTCTCTGTTGGGGAGATCAACTTGGCATATGTACCCACGTAGGAGAACATTGTAGACCTTTTCACGAAGGCTCTGCCTAGGGAGAAGTTTGAAGCTTTCCACAAAGCTTTGGGCTTACTTCCTTTTGTGGATTGATTCCACATAGCTTGGCACTTCCTTATACATGAGTGCCAGCTCCTTGTTCAGTGCATCACTCCTAGGGGGATTTGTTGATATATTTAGGTAGTGATGTGTGTGAACACTCTAGGACCATCAGGGCACTCTTTTCCCTCTTTAGGAGGTTTTTCCCCCCAACTTGTATATATGCCTATTGCCTCTAACGGGCTACTTATCATTGTACATTCTAGGAGTACTAGAAAAAGAAAAGAGTATTAGAAAAAGAAGAGGGGGAAGAGGATCAAGTTGGGAGATCAACTCTGATCTACAAAATCCAAACTGAAGAAGAGCAGAGAGTTACAACTTCACTAGTAGCAAAACCTACAAGAAAATCAGATTCAAATATAGATACTGATATTGAGGGGTTTTTATTAAGTAGTTTAACTATATCAGTCCCTAACACTTCCATCAAATTAGTGGAAACTCAAAAACCAAATAGTGAAGAACTAGAAAAGGAGGCAGAAATAGTGAAGGAAGATACTTCAAAAAACATAGAAACTATTTTGGAAGAAGTAGAAGCAAGAGCATGCTCCATTCAAGGGTACCAAGAAGAAAGGGAAGCTTCCAAAATAAACACGAGTCCCCATAAGGAGAAAAGGATACAACTACAAACATCATTGAAGAAAGAACAATTGAAGAAGGTGGTGTGGTAATGAGCCACATTATACAAGAAACATTGGAAATAAAAGAATCAGGATATGAGGTTGAGAGAGCAGAATCAAAAGAAAAAGAAATAGAAAAGGAAGAGTCAACACATGACACTATAGAAGAAATTTAGGGATTATTGAATGACATTCAAAAAGAAGACACACAACTAGATGAGGAAATGAGAGATGTATCTAGTACAAAATTAGAGGAGTCAAACACAACACAAGACCAAGAAAAGAAACTTGAAGAATTCACTAGTAAACATATAGAAGAAGACAAGGAAGATAAAGATAGAAAATCAAAATCAGGGGAGTCCAATGAGGAAGATTAAAACAAAAAACAATTAGAGGTAAAGCAAATAGAACCTACTTGAAGGATAGAAAGAATTCCTAAAGACATAAGGGGAGTATGTGAAATCATAATGAGGATTATTGAAGAATTCACTGCTTCAAGTAGAAACATCATCGCATTTGGGATTGTTGTAGAATCAAAATTCATCAAAGGCAGTAAGGTAATAGAAGAACATAAAAAAGAAAAGAACAAATTAGAAGAAGAATGGAAAAAGGAACAAAAAAGAAGTAAAAAATATATAGAGAGAGCAATTGCATTGGAAACAGAAGTAGTGCAAAATAAAAATAGAGTAAAATTTTTGGAAGAGAAATGTACAAAGAAAAATGAGACTATCAGCAAGATGGGATAATACATTAGAAGATTGGAGTCAAAGAATAGAATACTGCAAAATTCATACTAGGTACTTTCTAAATCCAACGAAGAAATCAATAAAATATTAATGGGAGAAGGGCACGTAAAGACAGAAGTACAAAGCTCACGAATACACAATGAAGAATTAGAACAATTAAAACAAGAAGTAGTAAAATTCAGAGAGAAATTAAAGGATGCCAGAGAGATGGAGAAACAAGCAAATGCACATGCAGCTAATGCCATGAGAGGATACAATAGCCTCAAAAATAAAGTAGAAAAAGAAAGAGTAATATGGGAAGAAGAGAGGATCAAGATGATGAAAGAAATTGAAGAATGGAAATTCAAGGCAATTATTCAAATAAAGGAAGTATCCATACAAACAGCAGTCCAAGAAAGGCCACAAAGTACAACTATGATATCCTCTCCTGTGTATGAAGTGTATGAAGAAGATCCAAAATCTATAGAGCAGTTGGTTGTAGAATTAGATGAATTTGTATAGCAGCTGCTCACAAATAGGGAAGCCAAGATGAGATACATTAGAAATTTGCATGACCAATATGAGAACCAAATTGTCAAATTTGCTCTGGAAAATGGAGTTAGTCCTGATCAACATCATTGGGCAGCAGATGGTCTAGGAATACCATTTTGCATGGTATTGGAAAGTATAAAAAATTATCAGAATTCGAGGATAGGAGCACCACCTAATACATAATTAGAATATGATGAGGATTTGGCCATCGCTAAAGAATTATTTGAAAAAGCTGATCCCACATGGAGGAAAAGGTGGTTGGATAAAAATAAGAATTGCAAAAAAACATGGAAGGAAGATCCTGTTCAGTTGAAAATAAACCCAACTTTTTGTCGAATAGCAAGAAGAAGCATCCATGTAAAAGAAGAAATGAAGGACAGATCCCAACAAAATGGCTAAAATTTCCAAAGATTGCAGAACCTAAAAGAGGAGCTTGGCCAACTAGGAGTTACATGCTTAGCACTGCCAAATCCTTGATAGAAATTTAAAAGATGTCAATGATCATGCTTGCATGCTATTAGTTAGGGTTTTAAAACTCATAATTACATGTATAGAAGCCTTTACTGACACTGATGTAAGATTTCTTAACTATATAGGATTTAAATCACCCTCAGATGCACTCCTTTTTTTATCTGAGTGAAACCCATGATAGGATATGTTTAATGGAATACTATAACAAAATTATCTTTATGGGAATCCACTATGTATAGATATTGAAGATGCTTTTGATTTTTGATTTTTTGAAAGGGAGTCAGAAGTTTTTGGAAGACACTCTCTTGTAATGACATCGAGATTGATAGCATATAAAGAGGCCTATAAAGAATATATAAAGAAGGATGTTATAGACAAACCTACAACAAATATACAATGGAGAAAAGCCCTTTTTGAAATGGACAATGACTTGAACATCACAGAGAGAAAGAGTTATGATCTTGTGGCTCAACCAAAGAAAGAAGAAGTAGCAGTACAATCAGCTACAACACATCTTTGTCAAAGATGACAAAAGGCAAGGAGGTGAAGGGTGTTGGAAGTATACTTTTTTGATGAGGATATATTTTTTATATTGTAATTTCTAGAAAGTTCTGATGCATGTAAAAATGAGAAAGAGCCTTCCTCATGAGTAGAAGTAACTTATGAATTTTTTTGAGAATTTTTAGAGCTCTTGAGTTAGTAGAAAATTAGATTCAAAGATAAGAGGATGTATTTTCAAGTGTGAAAGAGGCAACTTGGAAAAGTATATCAATTAACTTATGACTCATGTTTGAGGATGATCACTTTGTAATGAAGTGATGAATGATAACTTGAGAGCTCTTGATCCTCTTCTCTAAGTGTCTTTCTTTCGCTTTCATGCTGATTTGTTAATGAATTGATTAGTTTTTATCATGGATAAGTCTTGTTGATTAGTCCTACTTTGAATATTTCATGCTAGTCTAATTCTATATCATCATCATCACACACTACAATCTTGCAAGGTGTTGTTCAAGGGCAATACTTATTTATGTTAGAATTATGATTGTAATACAGGTACTAAAATTAAGTTTCAATGTTAGTAATGTTTTTCCATAAAAAATGTCACACTTTAGGCACAAGAATCATTAAAAAAGCTCTCATAGCTTACTTACAAGAAAACCTAGAATTTCTCATAAAAAGTGTGAAATCTGTGTTGAGACTAATTTTGTTGACTAATCTTGGAATCCATCAATGAAGAAGGGGTTGTGGTCTTAGAATACTTCCCCGATTGAAATTTTAAAGTGTTTTAAGTTGTTATTTCAGGCTTTATACAAAAATGATTGGAGAGGCCAACTCCAAAGGACAACAAACATTTTTGGCGCTATTGTCGGGGAAGTAAGCAAAGCTACCAACCAATGGAGCTTTGGAGTGATCATATTATAGATTCTCTAAGGCAAGGTAATCTCAAGAATTCCAAAGAAGAAAGTTGAGATACAAGAAATATGCAAGAACTAAGTAAAGACTTTGTACTCACAAAAAATCAGCTATAGAAAAAAGGAATGGATAGATACCTAAGAATATGTGTTCATGAAGACACATACTTGGAATCATAGGCTACAAGAAAATCTACTTTGCTTTTCTCTAAAGGTTGTGCCAAAACTCATCCTAATGCAAAGTTTGAAGCATCCAAATATGGAACATCAAATCCCATTGATGTGTTTTTAGCATTGGTATAGTGACTAAACACGTTTTTAGGGTTTCAAAAGCTTTATCACATTCATTAGTCCACTCAAATTTTGTAATGAGAGGATACAAAAATTTTGCAATGTTAGCATACTTGTATACAAATTTTCTATAATAAGCACAATGTCCCATGAATGTTTGCAACTCCTTCACATTTTTTGGCTTGGGCAAGTTTACTATTAATTTTATTTTCTTTTCATCAGTAGAGATGTCATTTTTTGATACTATATGTCCCAACATTGTTCCTTCTCTAACAAAAAAGACACATTTTTTAGGGTTTAGGCCAACTCTATAAGTTCCACACTTTTTTAATATATCTATCAGGTCTTGTAAACGATCTTCCCTTTTGTTTGAAAAGATACACAAATCATCCACATAGATTTCCATTATATATCTTAGAAAATCTTTCAACGCATGACACATCATCCGTTGGAATGTGGCTAGTGCATTTGTTAAGCGGAAAGGCATAAACGTAAATGCATAGACACTACATTGTATTGCAGAGGAAGTCTTCTGTTGATCTTCTAACACGATTGGAATTGATGGTATCTTGAAAAGCCATACAAAAGACTGTGGGCCTCGTTTCCAACTATTCTCTATAGCAAATGGTCTGTTATTGGCAATGGATAGCTATATCTAATAGTTGCATCATTAACTTTCTTAAGGTTGTACAAACCCTAAGTTTGTCATTTTCTTTGGTTCTATAACTATTGGGGATATCCATTTAGTATACTCAATTGCATTAGTGAAATTTGCAACCAATAATTTGTCTATATTCTCCTTAATCTTTGCAAAGTATTTACCGTTGTATGTATAATGCCTTTGCTTGCTCAATTTAACATCTAGTGCTATAGGTATTGTATGCACACAAATGTTAGGATATATTCCTTTGAGATCTTTATAGGCAAATATATCTCTAAATTCTCTGATTAATTTGATTAATGACTCTTTTCCATGAGTTATCATATCATCTATTATTACAATATTGTTTGTGTTCTCCCTTCTCTTGTGTTATCAAAATATCTTTTTTTTTCCTCTTGATAGTCACATGATTCTCCTCTTCTTTTCTCCCTTTGTGGTTTCAAGTTCAACAACAATCTTTCTTCAATTTCATATTTTTTAAAGATTAATTGAACATCAAATTTTTTAAAAGATGTGAGTCCAGCCATATGGTTCAAAATCTTCATCATTAGATTGCTAAGGTATACATCTTTCATCCTATTGTCTATCATTTATACAATCTTCTCTTCTCAAGAGAAATCTTTTTGGTAGTTTTTTTTTTTGTTGGACCATATGTCCAAAGTGGAGCTTCATTTTTCACTTTCTTTAGTTGAAACTTCCTTTGATTCATCTATACTCTCATGTTCAATATGTGTTTTTTTCTAGTTTCTTGGAGATATGTCATATTAAGTCCCTCTTCTCAGGCTGATTCTAGTTACATTCCCTTGGTTTTGTAGGTAAAGGCTATCTATTCCCTAATCTTGAACTACTTGTAGGTGTTTCATAAAAGGTCTTCCTAAGATGATCTCATATGAGTTTAGATGAGGAAATTCCACTATTGCAAATGTATGCTCTATTAAAATCCCAGAGTTTTTTATTATTACCTTTACCCAAATACCCAAGGGTTTCTCTATACGGACATCTGCCAATCAGAGTCTCATTCTAGTGGGTTTTAGTTGCTAAGCTTCCCATTCTTCCCAAGTTTTCTATGTCATAATGGCTATTCCAGCTCCACTATCTAGTATGACATTTGTTTGTCTATCTTTATATCGAATTGAGAGTGTTGTTTAGAAATTTTGAAATGATGCAATGGCAATGTAGCATGTTGGAATCTACTTCTTGAGAGCTCCATGATGATCCCTCATAGTAGAAAACTGATGTCTAAATTCCACACACAACACTTTGCACAGAACTTGGAGAATACATGGAAAATACACAATACATAGGAAGCACGAACATAGATTTCTTAGGTGTTACAAATGCCATCGAACTCATAGTTTGTGGTTGACTAGGCCATTATGTGTTTTATTAAAGAACATGTACAAAAGTGTCCTACAACCATTTGGCCTTCCACATGGACACTAATGGTAACAATCTGCCACTAAAGGCCAATATGGCCGTAGTGACTATGGGAGAAAAATAAATAATGATAAAGAATACTTGAGTGTAAGTACATAGACTATACCTCACACGTGATGGGCATGTTACTCAATATACAAGTAATTGTGTAAGATCATGAATCAAGTAACCCCCGTCAAGTGACAATAGTGTCAAAAGCTATCTTGAGGTAGAGCTTTGGTCAAAGCTTCTACAACATTATCTCGAGTATGAACTTTCCCAAGAATAGTTCACTTAGTGGATAGGCAATCTCTAATGAAGTGATACGTCACCTCAATGTGCTTGTTCTTTGCATGATAGATTGAATTCTTAGCCAAAGCAATGGCACTTTGACTATCACTTAGTAAATGAGGTACATGTTGAGGTAGATCCATATCACAAGCAAGATGAGAAAGCCACAATACTTCCTTACATGCATCACTTGTTGCAACATACTCTACTTCTGTGGTGGAAACAACTATACATTCTTGAAGACAAGATCCCCAAGAGATAGCACCTCCAACAAAATGAATAATGTACCTTGATGTAGAATTTCCATTGTTTACATAACCAGCATAATCAAAATTTGTGTAACCAATAATGAATGCCTTTCCCTACTAAGCATAAACACTTGTCCTTAGTGCCACTAAGATATCTCAAAATCATGTTGACTACTTCCCAATGCTTCCTGCCATGATTAGACATATATCTGCTCACAACTCCCATTGGAAATGCAATATCCAGTCTCATAGCTACCATAGCATACATGAGACTACCAACAACAGATTGATAAGGAATTGCAATCATGAAATCCTTTTCCTCATATGATTTGGGGCAATCATCCTTGCTCAATTTCACATATGTGGGTAAAGGTGTACTCAATGCCTTTCCACCCTATATATTGAACCTATGAAGAACTTTGGATATTTACTCACTTTAAGACAAGTATATGCATCTCTTACTCCTATAACAAGTAATACGCATACCAAGAATATGTTTGGCATCCCCCAGATCCTTCATATCAATGTTTCACTCAAGTTATTTTTGAGAAATGACAGCTCATAAAAAGACTCCTCAGCAATCATCATATCATCGGCATAAAGTATCAAACATATCTAGTTGCCATATGAGCATCTCTTTGTGTAGAGACAATGATCCTAATTGCTTCAAGAATAGCCTTGAGACTTCATAAAAGCATCAAACTTTTGGTACCATTGTCTAGGGGATTGTTTAAGTCCATATAAACTCTTCTTTAGCTTACAAACTAGACTTTCTTTGCTAGAAACTACATAACCCTCCGATTGTTCCATATAGATCTCATCTGTAAGATCTCCATGCAAGAAAGAAGTTTTCACATCCATTTGGACTAGCTCTAAGTCCTCCATTGCACAAATCCAAGCAACATGCACAGGGTAGTCATCTTGACTACTGGAGAGAATATTTCCTTGAAATCAATGCCATGTTGGTGCTTAAAACCCTTTGCAACAAGTCGTGTTTTATACTTTGGAGAAGTACTATCTGATGTGAATTTTAGCTTATATACCCATTTACATGGTAAAGCTTTCCTACAAATTTTACAGTTGTATGAGCATCATTCTTCATAGTTGCTTTGGTTTCAACTTATTTAAACAAATAGTCAATTGCCACTAAAATATATTCTGCATGTGAGCTTTTAGCTAGTGGATGTATGGGTCTAATGAAATCCAATCCCCATTTTCTTAAAATTCTTGCAAATATCAAAGTCTTAAGATGCATTTCATCCTTTCTTACTGGTTGTTTTGTTCTTTGGAAAATGTCGCATCTTTATGCAAACAGTTTTGCATCAAGAAATAAAGTTGGCCACCAAAATCTTGAATATAGAATTAATTTAGTTGTTCTCTCACGAGAAAAGTGACCTCCTACTACACTTGAGTGAGCCATTTCTTACATTTCCAAGTATTTTTCCTCATGAACACATATTCTTTGGTATCCATCCATTCCTTTTTTCTATGGCTGATTTTTTATGAGTACAAAGTTTTTACTTAGTTCTTGCATATTTCTTGTGTTTGAACTTTCTTCTTTGGAATTCTTGAGATTATATTGCTTTAGATGTTCCACAATATGATCACTCCACTTAGGATTCTCTTTGAACCAAAATAATTATTAATTCTTCTTGATGATTAACTTGAAATTTTTCACATTGAGCTATGTGTCTTTCTACATCCTTTTCCTTGGTTGGCCAATGGACTCCCATCCTTGCCAAATTATTTAAAGTGACAATCTTTGAAGCATGAAAACATGGATTCCAAAGATGTGCCTTCTTTAAATATGAATCTTGTTATTCTTCAAAAACACAATATTCTATCACACTAATGTTATTCACATGGTACAAATGTCCTGATAAAAGAAGAAAGTTTTTGCTTTGCAAAATCAAATGTGCGGACATCCATTTTGATGTTATTGGTCCAATTGAAAAAATTGGTACGAATGAACTTGCCTATCTTGGTATGCTTTCTACATTAAATAGATATGCATCAGATAGCTCATCATCAATTAAATGTGATTTTTCTCCAGTGAGAATTCTTGATAAATGAAATGCTCTCAAATGGGGTTTTCCTTATCTTACTACCACTTCAAAATCAAACTGCATGAGAAGTAAGAACCATATAACAAGGTTTATTTACTAAGTATACGAGAGCTTGATGATCTACAAAGAACTTAAACTTGTTAGCCAACAAATAATGTCTATACTTCTTTACTATAAACACCATTTCTAATCCTTCCCTCTCGATTGTTGTGTAGTTTTTCTCTGCTTGATTTAATTGTCTGCTTGCATATGCATAGGAGAATCTAATTTGCTTCCTTCTATGGGTTGTGCCAACACACATCCAAAGCAAAATTAGAAGCATCTACATGCACATGAAATATTACATCCCATTGAGGATTTTCTAGGATAGGTCTTGTGACCAAACAAGTTTTAGGGTATCAAAGGCTTCCTCATATTCATTAGTCCACTCAAATTTAGTAATCAAAGCATATAGAGGTTTAGCTATTTCTGCAAACTTATACATAAATAACCACAGTGTCCCATGAATATTTGTAACTCTTTCACATTTGTTGGTTTGGAAATATTCACAATAGCTTTTATCTTATCTTCATGAGTTGATATTCATTTTGGAATATTATGTGTCCTATTAGTTTGGAGATATTCACAATAGCTTTTATCTTATCTTCAATCAGTTGATATTCCATTTTTGGATATTGTGTGTCCTAACATTCTTCCTTGTCTTATAAAAAAGACACATTTTTCAGGGTTTAAACACACTCTGTAAGTTCTGCACTTTTTGAATATATTTTCCAGGTCTTGTAGATGATCGTCTCTTTGATTATAAAATGTGCATAAATCATCTACATAAATTCCATTATATTTCTTAGAAAGCCTTTGAAAACATGACACATCAACCTTTGAAATGTGGTTGGTGCATTTGTTAAGCAAAAAGGCATCACCTTGAATGCATAAAACCCCATTCAATTGCAAAGGTAGTCTTATGTTGATCTTCTAATGCAATAGGTACCTGTTATAGCTTGAAAATCCATCCAAAAAGCTATACAATTCTTTTCCAACTATTCTTTCTAGCAAATGATCTATTGTTGGTAGTGAATAACTATCTCTGATAATTGCCGCATTAACTCTTTTAGGATTTATGCAAATCCTAAGTTTTCCATTTTTCTTAGAAACCACAACTATTGCATATGTCCATTCTATGTACTCAATTTCATAAATTAAATTGATAGCCAACAATTTATCTATTTCCTCTTTAATCTTTGCATAATATTTATCATTATATGTGTAATGACTTTGCTTACTAGGTTTTGCATCTGGTGCGATGGCTATTTTATGCACACAAATATTAGGATCTATTCCTTTCAAATCTTTGTCGCTATAGGCAAACACATCTTTAAATTCCTTGACAAGTTTGATTAAAGCTTCTTCTTCTTTCTTTTACATATCATCTGCTATCACTATTTGTCTATCTTCTTCCCCTTCTTAGGCTATCACAATCTTTTTTGTTTCTTCTTGGTTGTCATAGGAGTCTCCTTTTTTCTTTTCCCTCCTAGGTTTGAGATTGAATAATAATCTCTCCTCAATTTCATATTTCTTAAATTTGGATGGGACATCAAAATTTTCTTCTTCTTCTATTTTTTCAAATTTAGAATCCCTTTTTGTATTTTGTTGTTTTGGCTCCTCTTGGTGTCTGAAAATGTTATATTTGCCTGAACTTTTATCTTTAATTACATCTCTACCTTGCACTTCCTCTAGATATAAGTTATTGTTACTTATTTCTTGAATGTGTTTCTCCTTTTCAGATTCCAAATTTCCTTCTTCAATTCTTATCATTCTCAATCCTATGTAGAAGATATCATATCCTTCATTATTTTGAATATTTATTCTCGCATGTTATTCATTTGATACATCTAAGGTAGATAGGATCTCCATCAACAAGTTGAAGTTTCATTTTATTAAGGTGGAGTGGTTGAGCTCCCCATTTTTTCCAAGTTCTTTTAGTCATTATGGCTACACCAACTCCACTATCTAAGATAGCATTGGTTTGCTTTTCTCCAAAATTTGTATTTCCCTCTTCTCCTTCATAGTATCCTCCAATTTAATCAATTGGTATATGCATGATTGGCTCTCTATCTTGATCAGTACTAGAGACTTCTAGTGATTCAAAAGACACTGGAAATGAGGGTTTTCTAAGATTATTTCTTCTAGAATCCATTGACATAGAATTTTACAATGATCAGTTGACTTGCATATTCAACATCATGTCCTTTTCTTGTGTCTCTTTATCCTTCTTCATATCTTGTTGTGTCTATATCTTGTCTTTTAACAATTCCTCCCATACTTTTTCTTGTATTTCATCTTTGTTTGAAATTGGATCATTTGCATTTTTTTGTTCAAGCAGTTGTTGGGTTTTATGTATTACTGTTTTTCATAACATCATTTTTTCTTCTTCCAAATAAAGCATAGGATATACTTTTTCCTTGTCTGCAGCACTTGGCCCTTCTTTTAATCTTGCTTGATATGCTCTTATCAAAGTGTTGAATTGTTTTTACAATTCCTTATATTGCTACAATTCTGATTTTGTGTTAGATTTGTAGCGTGCATTGTTATTTGAAAGTTGGTCTGGGTCTTTTTTTCTATCCCTTTTAATTTTTTCTCCCACTTGACCTTTTGTTTAGCTCTCCTCTCCTTCCATGAACCAATCTTTTTTAATTCATTTTTATCCCCCTCTAATGTTAATTTTTTTCTCTTGCTTTCACTACTTGTATGAGTGTCACCTGATTTTGCTCTTCTTTTATGTTCTCAAGAATCTCTATTGATTTTAGAGGGATATTAGAATTGGTGTTTTGTTTTTGGGGGTTTCTTGGGCAATCTTTTATCAAGTGATCTCTTCCACAATCCTTACAATCGGCTCCTTCTATTCTCAATGTAGGTGGTTGAGTGCATTCTCTCACAAAATGATCTCCCCCAAACCTATAACAAGCCGCCTTTTGTGTTGCCTTGAATTGAGGTTTTGGGTTTGACATATAATTATTGGTTATGTACATGAAAGTTGTTGCATCCATTTCAATTCTTCCATTTCCTAAATCTACATCATGAAGATCTCGTTCCTTATTATAAGTGTAATCCCAATTATGTGGTTCAAAATAATCCTCTAAAATATGATGGTAATCTTCTGAGTACTTTTTAGATGGTATTAATGACCTTTCCAAGAACTGTTCTAGGTTTCTCCCCAAATTCTCTATCTCTATGTTGACTAATTTGAGCTTTGTAATCCCTTTCCTTCACAGGTTGGTTGTTGTAAAAACACTCATCCCTTGTATGGTTTGTCCATTTTTTCTCTAGGGTACAATACTTGAGAGTCCTATCTCATAGGTGTTGTGGTTTTTGATGAGTGCACATGTGTGTAGTATGATTCTCTCCACACACATGTCATTCTGGAATTGGTTAAGTTTGATCTTGTTGTGACTCCTAAAGCTTTTGTTATGGCATTAGATAATTCTTCTGCTCGAGGTAACTTTGTTTCATTGTGTCTTTGTTGTTCAAATTTGAAGATCATTTCCTCCATTGTCTTCCATATCAATTGCTTCTTTTACACATGAGTCTACTTCATGACATCTTCTGCAATAGAGCATTGTCCTCAATTGTGCTTTATAGAATCCTTCTATGAATAAATACATTTTTTGAGTTTTATAATCTTCTACTCTAA
Organism: Ceratopteris richardii; assembly: GCA_020310875.1. Lineage (NCBI taxonomy): Eukaryota > Viridiplantae > Streptophyta > Polypodiopsida > Polypodiales > Pteridaceae > Ceratopteris > Ceratopteris richardii. The sequence continues at coordinate 121,909,664 of CM035443.1, forward strand.
GAATTGTGTATCCAACTCTTGGGAGGTATTTTTCTATGGTCGGCAACCACTCATGATCTTAATTTCATTCACCTTTCTTCAATTTTGAAAATAAAACACTAACTTGTTTTGAAACAATAAGGTTAACTATTTCTTTGACTTAGTGGTTATTTTTCCTCACCAAGCTTAGCTCTTGAGATCAAAATCTTTTTTTTTTTCTTATATATTTTTCAATTTTTTTCAATTATGGAATTTTTTGAAAAATCACAATTCTGACTCAAAATCGTGTTTTTAGGAGAAAATCATGATTTCTATGATGAGGATTTGTTTTAGCAATTCTTTCTATTTATGTTTTTGTATTATCTTTAAATTTGGTTCAATATTTTTTCTTGTGAAGAAAATCACTTTTTTGTTCTTACATGAGAAATCATGACTTTGTGCACAAGATCGCATTTTTTCTGTTGAAAATCCTGATTTTGACAAATCATGATTCTCTACTAAAAATCATCATTTTGCATCTCAAAATTGTGTTTTTATTAAGACTATAATGTTGCTACATGATTGTGAATTTTCACAATTTTGAGATCAAAATTATGAATTTTTGACTCACAATCGTGATTTTTAATCACAATCGTGGAAAATGCGATTTTCATTGAAAATCATGTTTTTTTGAAAATTGTGTTCTTTTCAAAATCATGCTTTTTGGCTTATAAACACAATTTTTAATCATAACTGTGATTGTTGACAATCATGGAAAAATGCGATTTTCACTAAAAATCGTGTTTTTTTGGAAATCGTGTTTTTGGCATAGAATCACGATTCTGTTTGATTTTTTGCAAAAAAAAAATGTTTAATATTTTTTTGTTTTTTTCAACGTGAATAGAAGCTCCTTTTCAAAAATTGCCATGCAATAAAAGAGAGTTTGCCAAAAACTCATTTTTTATCATGCAAATATATTTTTTTGGAAATCGCAATTATGTAAAAACACTATTTCTACTCCATTTTTGAAATAAAAATTATTCACCAACATATTCTATCATCAAAAAAATATGTCTTACCTTGGTTTTGATATCTTTCAATTTCTAGAAAGCAATTGTTTGCAAAAATGCAATTCTATAAATTTTCTCTCACTGTCAGTTGAATTGAATTTTTTTCCAAGTCCTCTTTTTATAGTTCTTACTCAAAATCATGATTTTCACCCCATGAGTTGGAATTTCAATTTTCTTTCTTGATTTGAACTTAGCATTATTTCTTTCTTACTTTAGAATCCAAAATTTCTCAATTTTACCAAAGTTTCAATGATCTTACCATAATCAAAAAATTGTGATTTTGGATTTCACCTTTGTTTTTGCAAATTTCTTCACTTCTCCTAATGACATGCTTTCCTTTGAATTCTGACACCACTTTCCACTCCTTTGTTCCTGTAAAACCACAAGAAATAGTGAATGTTCCACAAAAAAAACAATATAGAAAAAGAAATGCCTTGTAACTTTATTTTTCTTGATATTCTTGACTCTTTTCATTACTTGTGATTTATTGATATTATCCCTTTGTTTCCCCTTAGTTCCTTTGTTTCTTCTTTTAGTTTTTTTTGTCTTTTTTCTTTTTCTTTTATTCCCCAAGCAAAAACTAAACAATTTATTTAGGGTTTTAGTAAAACGAAGCTAAAAGCTGATGAAGAAGATGGAGATCTTGTAATTTGAGATTAGAGGACAACATGCAACTCTTTTCTTATCTCTTTAAACAAAATGAATGAAGTGATATTTCCCAAAGATAAACACACTCACCTCTTCATCTTTGCACACTTGATGATTCAAACAGATTGTGTAAAAGTGTTTGTTACCATCAACTTGGAAGATCCATCAAAGTTCTAAAGCTCCAATGGTTGATAGCTTTGCTTACTTCCCCGAGAGCGACACCAAAAATGTTTGTTGTCCTTTGGAGTTGGCCTCTCCAATCATTTTAGTATAAAGGAACTTAAAACACTTTAAAATGTCAATCCGGGAAGTATTCTAAGACCATAGCCCCTTCTTCATTGATGGATTCCAAGATCAGTCAACAAAATTGGTCTCAACAAAGATTTCATACTTTTTATGAGAAATTCTAGGTTTTCTTGTAAATAGAGCTAGGAGAAAGATTTTTTAATGAATCTTGTGCTTAAAGTGTGACATGTTTTATGAAGAAGAGATTATTGACATCAAAACTTAATTTTAGTACCTATATCATAGAGATGAGACAATCACGCTTCTGATAGAAATAGGTAATCACCTTGAATAGCACCTTGTAAGATTGTACACAATTCTGATGATGATATAGAATTAGACTAGCTGAAATACTCAAAGAATGACAGATCAACAAGACTTATCCATGATAAACACTCATCAATTCATTAACAAATCACCATGAAAGCTAAAGAAAGACACTCAGAGACGATGATCAAGAGCTCTCAAGTTCTCATTAATCACTTCATTACAAAATGATCATTTTTCAAAAATGAGTCATAAGTTACCTTATATACTTTTCCAAGTGGCCTCTTTCACACTTCAAATAGGTCCTCTAATCTTTGAATCTAATTTTCTACTAACTCAAGAGCTGTGAAAATTCTCAAAAAAATACATAAGTTACTTCTACTCATGTAAAAGAGTTTTCCTCATTTTTACATACATCAAAACTTTCTAGGTTACAAAATTACAATTACAAAATATGTCCTCATCAAAAGGTATACAAAAGGTGAGATAACTACAAAGATAAGCTTTTATTCAGCGTTCTCATGGACAACTTTATCCCAAGATACCAAGTTGTATGCACAAAGATGTGATATCTTCCAGAGAACTAAACCTCCAATTAGAAAATATGACATGCCTCTAAAACGGTTGATGTCTACAAAAGTCTTTCGCAAATGGGGAATGGTCTTTATAGGACCCATACATCCATCAATAACAAAAATTAAAGTTTTATTGGATAGTGGGTCTCAAGTAAATTCAAAAATAGGACAAGAAGAGACTTTAATTGAGTGTGAGGAATGGCCTAAGGAAGTGATGCATGAAAATTTAAACCTAGGTCAAGAGTGGATGAAGCAACATAAAGTGCCTTTGAATTTCAAAAAGAAATTTATAAAATTAAAAGTGAGAGATATACATATGATAATATTGTTTTTAAATGATGATCCGGAGGAAAAAGAATTAGAGATGTACAAGGTCAAAATGGAGATATTTAAATTCCCAGCAAAAGAAAAGTCACAGATGTATGAAACAGTTACAGAGGAGACTCAAGAACAAACACATCAACAAATAACTCTGGAGTACAGCATGGCTAGAGAGAGAAATTCAAAGAAAAAAAAAACATGAAAAAATGAGTCAAAATCTAAAACAAATCTTGAAACCTCAAACAAAAAAACACATTACACAACAAAACCAAAATAATGAAAAAAATGAAACGAGTCTAGAGACCAAGGCAACAAGCACCACAAGATTCTCCAAGACTTTTAGAATGGAAGAGACAAGAATACAAAGAAGAAGCATCAAACATAAAACAAAATAAAAAAGATAGTACAGGAAGAAGAAATTAGAAGAGAAAATTCAAATTGAAATCCAACTACAAACAAAAAGCAGAAAAAATATGAGGGAAGCCTTGTCATCACAAAACCATTTAAGTAAAATACTTTAGATCTTGATCATGCACCATAGACCTTACTGCATATCCAAAGTAAGCATAAAAAGGGCTACACTACATACTTGTGCATTCACTAAGCTCGAGATTGTTCTTAACACAGGCATTCAAGAAAGCTCTTTCAATATGTATAAAAGGGCTAGTAATGGGAGAAAAACAAGAAATCCTTGCGATTTTTTATTGCAAAATACGAAAAAAAATGATTTAAAAAATATCTTCAAAATTTTATAGAGAAAATATAATTCAAAAGAAAAAAAAAGAATATATACATACACACACACATACACACACACACACACACACACATATATATATATATATATATATATATATATATATATATATATATATATATATATATATATATATATATATATATATATATATATATATATATATATATATATATATGTGTGTGTGTGTGTGTGTGTGTGTGTGTATGTATGTATGTATGTATATGTGTGTGTGTGTGTGTGTGTAAGTTCTTTTCTAGCACAAAGCAAGGTATAGGAAGAGTGTGATTTTCTTGTATTTATTCCATTTTATTTTATTTTATTTCTCTTTTCTTTTTCTAGTTATTATTTTTTCCAATATATTTCTAATTTCATTTATAAAAGAGAAACCTTACTTGAATGTGATGAGCACATGAAGTAATATTGTGGAATGAAGTGGTGAGATCATGTGATGAGTTCTATAGATTTATTGCCTCTTTTTGTGATGAAAAGAATATATTATCTATTGGATTCTTATTAATTTGTGTGGAGTATATGTGATTTAATTTTACAGGAAAATGACTAAAGGATTTCCAATAGAAAAGTTTGAAGTGGACTTAGTAGCATTATGCGAGGGACATTGATTTCTAGATAGTGAAGCTTTAGAAGAAGGAGTAGAGCTAGAGTTTGATAAGGAAGAGCTTCCAGAGCAAAAAGACATTGAAAAAGAACTTGAAGATTACATCAGAATAGTTGGCAACCACATTTTCATAGTTAAAAATGGAAGATTCAAGTACACAATGTTGTGTGAGGAATTCTTTAAGTTTCAAAGGTGCGTAGTTGTATACAAAAGGTGGAAATCAATGGGACTACATAAACTCCTCGATGAAACAATGTTCTTTATAGATTTTGACAAATCTAAGCAGGACATGGGGTCATTGCAAGAGGTGAGAAGAACCAATGTTGATCCATACTTTGTGTAAATTCAATAATTGGAATAAAGAAAAGGTGGAGAAAACAATCGAACCTGAGAAACCTAATGACAAATTTGCAATTAGGACTTTTCTTCAATTGTTATGTTTTCCAAGGCTTCTGAGGTAGACTATGCCTCATAAACCAGTGACATTGGTCATGATGAACAATAAGCACAAGACAAAGCCTTTTGGTGTACTTGATATGTCATTATACATTTATGATCAATTGACAGAGGTAGTTAAGCATTGGGACTCCAAGAAATTCATGAATGGGGCCGAATTTCTTAGAAAAACTATTTGTCATGCATTAGGAATTGAGGATAAGCTTCAATAAGCTCTAGAGGTAGAAATATTCATAGGATCCATGGTGAGTGTGAAGTGTCCAGGCAAGAAAGTGGAAGTCAAAGAAGTCACAAAGAAAAGGAAAGAGATAGTCATGCAAGTACAACAACCAATCAAGAAAAGAAGAATGGGACCTAGGAAATTAGCGCTCGAAGCTGATGAAGCTATTGACCAAGAGGTGAAGTTCCAACAAAAGAAAGTACAAGATAATAAAGAGCCTCACCCATCTCAAAGTAATAAAGAGCAATTGTATCCTATCTAATGCGAGACAATGATAAGAAAGCTTCCTATGAAGCTTAATACCAAAAGATGCTAGAGGATTACTCAAACAAAGCTAGTGATTGAACCAAAGAAGAAATGGCATATTATGAAAACTTACATGAGCACATGGTGAATGCCAAGATGAAAGTAGTCTTCATTAAAAAATAAGCAACATTACTAGCTTATTTACGATAGCTCTAGGGACCTCCAGAGAAGAGGCCTACTCTAGTAGCAGCACTAAAGGAGAAAAAGAAAGAACGAAAGCTCAAAAGAAAAATAAGAGGGGCCAAACAAAGTGATGGTGATGTGGAGGGATTTCTATTAAGAAGCTTAAACTTGCCATAACCAAATACTCCTAGTAAACAAGCAAGAGTACATATCAAGAGCGTAGAAGGAATGGTCAAAGTAATGGAATCAGAAAAAGAACAAGAAGATATGGATGATGATAAGCATAGCAAAACTTCAGAAGGACTCACCATAGTAGAAGAAAAGATCAAGAAGAAGATGAGCAAAAGGATATCATAGAGAGTATTATCATAGTAGTGGAAGCACATACAATAGAAGAAAAACAAGTTGAAAAGGAATAAGATAAAGATCCAACGAAGAGCATGGAGGAGAATGTCGAGAATATTCTAGGTGACATTCAACATGAAGTTGATTTCAATGATGTAGAAATGAAAGATATTTCAGAGCATGAAGAGAAACCCGAAAAAAAGAGATATAGAAGAAGGTCAAGAAAAAGAGTTATCACGAAGAACTCGAGGATGATCAAGATCAGCAAGAACAAGAGGAAGAACAACTCTTATCAGAATCAAAGAAGGAGAATGAAGAAGAAGATGGAGAAAAGCATATAGAAGTAACAAAGCAAGAAAGAACTCTAGAATTAGCCAAATTCCCCAAGAACATAAGAGGAACCTATGAAATAGTATTAAACCAAATTGAGAGATTCAGACCTTCAAGCAAGAACATTCTATCACGAATATATGTTGAAGCTAAGGTTCATTAAAGGTGACAGAATCATTGAAGACCCTAGAAAAGAGCAAGACAAATTGCTAGGGGAGTTAAGAGGACAAAGAAGAATAACTCAATCTTTTCAATAAAAGGTAATAAAACTAGACACAAAGGTTGTTCAAAACAAAAATAGAATCACTTTCCTAGAAGAGAAGTGTGAAGAGAAAACAAAGCTATAAAGAAGATGGGAAGTGATATCAAGCACTTAGAATTTATTTATTTATTTTAATCTTTAGACATCATATCAAGTCTTTGAGTAAAGCAAATGAAGAGATCACATGAGAGCATATGGAGGAAGGTCACTACAAGATAGAAGGTACTAAAGCATAAATCGCCATTGAGGATCAAACTGAGGAGTTAGAGTATGAAGCTGAAATTAGAGAAGATGAAAGAGGAATTGAAAGATACAAAGGAAATGGAACAACAAGAAAGTAAACATGATGCTACAACCATGGGGAGGCTTTAGTAACCTCAATGAAAAGATAAAGAAAGAAAGAGTTGAATGACAATAGTAAAGAGTAGAGCTCTTGAAAGAATTTGAATTTTGGAAAGCCAAGTCCAATGCTCAGCCAAGAGTACTAATTGAAAATGTGGTTCAAGAAAGACCAATTATAGAAAAAGGCAACCCTCAAGAGGAGAATGTAGAAGAAATAGGACCAAGAAAATAATGGACGAGGAATTGGATGAATTCATTCAAAAGTTATTATAGGACAAAGAAGCTAGAATCAAATACATCTCAAAATTCCATGATCATTATGAAAATAAGATTGTACAACTTGGACTAATACAGGGTGTGAACCTAGCACACCATCATTCGGTAGCAGATGGATTGGGAATTCCATTCTACATGGTTTTGGAAAGCATAAGGAATTATCAAGCTAGTAGAGTGGGAACCAATCCCAATTAATTTTTGGAGTTTGAAGAGAGCATAGAAATTACCAAATACTTATTTGAAAGAGCTAATCCATCATGGAGAAATAGGTGGTTGAACAAAAACAAAGAATGCAAAAAAATATGGATGGAAGCCCTTATTCAATTAAAAATCAATCCACCTTTCTGTCCAAATTCTAGGAAAAGGGAGTGCCAAAAATTTTGGCAGATAAGAAAAGATGGATTCATGCCTTCAAAATGGTTGAATTTCCCAAAGATAGCTAGGTTAAAGAAGGGAACGTGGTCTAATATGCTTCTAACCTCCAAAGCAATGGCAAAAAATCAAAATGAAGTGAATGATCTGGCATGTATATTAACTGTTAGGTTCATGAAATTAATTATAGCCTATATAGAAACCTTTACAGATACTTATATTAGAACCTTAAATTACATAAGTTTCAATTCACCTTCAGATGCATTTCTCTTTTATCTAAGTAAACTTCTAGATAGAATGTCCTTAATGCCCTATTACAACATGATCATATTCATGGGCAACCACAATATACAGAATTTTTAGGATGCCTTTGATTATGGATTCTTCGAATGAGATTCAAAAATTGTTGATAGATTATCCCTAATTACGATGAAAGCTAGACGAACAACATATGAAGCAGCATATACGAAAAACCTAAAGAAAAATTTAATAGACAGACCCAGGATTGCAATACAATGGAAGAAAGCTCTTTCTAGGATGGTAAATGACTTAAATGTCACCAAGAGAAAGATCCATGACCACATTGGTCCAAGTATATCAAAGAAAATGAAAGCAATAACCAAACCTACTACCAACTTTTGTCAAGGATGAAAAAAATGGAGGGAGAAACGTTAAGTAACTTTTTTGCGAGGAAAAGATTGAAAAAATTGTATAAGATTGGAGTAGGATATCCCAAATCTTGTAAAAATGAGGAAGAATCTTCCCCATAAGTAGTTCTATCATATAGATTCTTTTGTAGAATTCTTTGACCTCTCAAGATAGTGGAATTTTGGATTAGAAACTTTGCACAACCTATTTTAGTGTGAACTTCGACAATTAAAAAGGTATAAAAGTTACTTTATGACTAATTTTTGTAATAATCTTCTATTTGAAGTTAATGAGAACTTGAGAGCTCTTTCCTTTTCCCCATCCTCATCATCAAGCTTTAATGGTGATTTTAAGTGGACTTGGTGAGTATTTTATCTTTTTGTTAGCAATTTTTTGAGTGTCATGCTTTCATGAGTATAATCCTATCTTTTGAGCTCCATTACTCAAGTAAAGTACTCTTTTTTAATGATTGTGCAAATCCATCAGAATCGTGATTCTCTCATCATAGGGATACAAGCACTGAAAGTGGAGACTTACTTCACCACTATCTTTCTTATAAAAAATAACACACTTTAGACACAAGAAACGTTGAAAAGACTTTTTTCTATCTAAATCTACACATAAAAGGAAAAGTATCAAGATTTTTTGTGGAATATTTTGGTTTGCCATCTCAGATTAACAATTTAAGTGTTTGAGATTGTTGTTCCTTTACGTTATGATGATTGAAGAGAACTACTCCAAAGTAAAACAAACAACCATATATTGCATAGTTAGAACTTTTATTAGAGGATCTTAAGATCTGGCTCATATTAAAGAATTACTTGAAATGAAAACATTTTCATTACATCTATTGAAATATTTGACATGTTTCAAACATACTTTGGGCTCATTTCCAAAACAATTCCCCCAATCTTTTATTAGTCCATGTTTAAAGTTTTTCTATGGATCATATAGAGTAAGAAAGGCTCAACCCAAGTATTAAGTACTGAATCAAAATTTCGGATTGATCTACCGATTGCACAAGCTTAATGCAATCCATATAATTATTAAAATGTGTTGAAAAGTTTGAGCACACATTCATTATACTTAAGCAATAACGTCATAAGAGCATGTCAAAAGTTCATATCAAAAGACGTGAGTCCTCAAGGATTTTGCATTCTAAGACCAAGTAATGAATTCTTGATCGAACAAAACCTTCTAGCCAAGCCTTCACATGCAATCATTCTCAACCTATGCACAGAAACTTTCACTTCAACAATTTAAATGCCTAGGTGCACAAGAATGACGCTAAAATCTAGTTCACGTTGGAAATGTGTATTTATGAAGACGTAGGCCTTGAATTGTGAGCTCCTTGGTTCAAAACTTGGAGCGTAGTCTCACGCCAAGCTCCCTAGAGCTCAATCTCATGCCAAGGGGGCTCTCCAAGGTGCATGTGTTTGTTCATCTCAAATTTAAGCGTAAATCAAAGAATTGGCCAATTACCAAACTCCCAAAAAAAAAAGTTGAGTTCATAGGTGTTTCTCCCCTTTTTATTAGCTCTAAGATTTGTGTGTTTGTTCATTTCAATTAAACCCAAATGGAAGAATAGGCTTATGACCGAACTTCCTAAAAATGTTCTGCATAATTTACTTGATCCGTTTGTTCTGCTAATAACATATCTGTCACGGATTGTGAGTGTGTGTGTGTGTGTTTGTTTGTGCGTGAGTGCGTGTGTGTGTGTACATGCGCCGCATACAAAGACTCCCTTGATGTATCTCTAGGCTTCTTCTCCAAACTTTTGCATTTTCTTCAAGAAATTAAATCGCAATACGTAGACCATTAAGGATGCAAGAGCAGTACATTGAAAGCAGATTCAAGTAGTGTTTGCGGATTCTATATTGCATATCTATGCTGATTCTCTCTTATGATCTCACAAATGGATGGTGCCCTAACAATTATGCTGGTAGCAATGCAATTTAATGTATCAGTGTGTTTATAAATAATACAAAGTACACGAAGAAAAAATTCAGTTGTGTGTTTGTTTGCATGCATTTGGGAGAATTCACCATGAAGCATATGCATGTATGTATTTGAATTGAGATTCATAACATCTAGGCACTATAAGCGACTGAAGTAATTAGACGTTAGTCCAAAACTAAATTGAAGTAATCAATTCGTAACTTTCATCAATATCGATGTTTGAATAGTTGTCCAGCAATGCTAGCTCCTCCAATTGAAGCACTTCCCTCTCAGTAGGGGCCGTGGGTTCAATCCCGGTGGGCTACTGTTGCATGACATCTCTCACCCACTTATATGTGGTGAGGTGGTGGAAACCAGCCCTTCAGGGATTTGTGAACCTTCATGCACTATCATTGAAACCAGTCTTCCCGTCTCGCCTTAGGGTCGTCCCTACCCAGTTCCTCCCTTAGCGGGCCTTCGGGCTTTGTCATTCCTGAATGGTGCTATGTGCTCAACTCCTGTTTGTGTGGGATTCAAAGGGTCCCATGGGTTCTATGCCTTTCGCTGTTGTGCTTTCCATTGATTCAAGCTATCAAGAAGAGTAGATTGTAACAATTCAGCTTCCTTTAATGCTTGAATAGTATGGTCATTGAAACAGCCAACTGAGATACCCAGCCATCACAAGAAAATAGCATAACACCATAGCAAAACCACCTATCATTAACCATTCACACAGCAGTTTTAAAAATATCACTTTAAAGGGGTACGAAATGAGTCCACATCAAAGTGATCTATTCATATATACTCAAATTAGAATCTTTTGCTAAGGCTACAATCAAATTCAATCATTTCCTTTTTATCCTCTAGTTTTAGTATTTCAAAACAGAATGCTAACTTAGGGGAAGAGAACCAGCACATGGAACCAAGGTATAAGAGCCTGAAAAAAGAGAGAGAGAGAGAGAGAGAGAGAGAGAGAGGAGAATGAAATGCATTAGAATACCACTCGCTACCTTCAAATGTGTGAAGGCATCTATATTCCCCATTCAGTACACAAAATAGTACGTGTTCTTAAATGCCTTTTGATGCATATACATGTGCACCTCTACATCACAAATCATTGCTTTCAAAGAACTACATGTTGGCAGCAAAAAACACTTTCATTTGTAGATAATTCACAGATGTGAAGGAATCCACGTAGTACAGTATCTAGGAATTCTTACAGCTTCCATAGTATGATTTACATGAATTTATTGCATGGATCTGTCAGTATTGTCCAACTAAATGGTAACAAGATGTAGTGCAAAAGAATTCACTGTACGTTAGTTAAGAGCTTATAGAAAGAAAAATAGGTGAATAGTAGAACTACAGAACACAGATCATGAAGCTTTAGAAAAACTCCTTCAGAGCAGTACATAAATATGTGACTTGCAATAATGGGGGAAACCCCTGCCATACCTACTTTCCCCATCAAAAGCTAACCATCAAAACAATATACTCATGTTTTGCCCTGACTTATGAAAAGGCGATTTCTGTACAGATAACATGCTGTTATACATGTATCGTTGGTTGATCAAAAAGAGAATGATGTACATGCAACCAGACTGTACAGAAAAGCCATCAGAATTGTGAACGTTTCAAAGCATGGGATTAGAACCAAGTTCCATGTCACGATTTTCAACCCCATCGATCCTCTCAGGGGGCCAATCAGAGCGCTTTCTTCTAAGAGGTAGCCATGAAAGGAAACCCAACTTGAAATCTTTTCCTATTTGAAGGTGGTTGTGGGGCCCCACACCTGGAAAAACACACCACATGAGTAAACGCAATGGAACATTAAAAAACAGTGCGTGATATGATGGCATGAAACTTTCTAAACCGCATACATGCAAAAAGAATGTGCATATTTTCCCAGTAATCCCTCAAAACACACAAAAGAGCACTCCAAGATGAAACCAAACTGAAGCAGAATGTACAAACAGTTAATGATTCCATAAGCAGTCGGTACATCAAAAGGAACAGGAAAGACAGTCTTCCGCATACATTTCACAATTTGAGCAAAATATAATTACTTGTATGAACAGCCCATGCAGAATTCAAGAAAAAATACTCGCGAGGCTTGACTGATTATGGAATGGTGCCAGACTTTCCACTATTATTAAGGGCTGGATACATTGCCTCATATTCAAGCAGACGCATCAACTGTTCCAACAAGAAAAAGGAGGGAATCCCAAGGAGAAAAAGGGGAAGAAGTGTTGTTGTTGTTGTTGTTGTTGTTGTTGTTGTTGTTGTTGTTGTGGTTGTTGTTGTGGTGTGTGTGCGCACGCGCACACGGGTGTTAGAAAGAGAGCGCAAGAGATGTAATGACATATTAACATCTGCTAAAGGGGAAAATCACCTAAGAGACCAGAAATGTACAAGCTTTAGAATCTGATAAAATCTGTGGAAAAACACTAAATAACTTGAAACTAAAATTGAATACTTTAGGGGACATTGGGTAGAAGATGAATGAACTAGAGACTTTCTAGGCAATATAATGATACAGAGAAGAGAGGTGATGCTAGTAAACCTAGAAAGTATTATGAGATACAATCTCATTAAAAAATACAAGATAATGAGGCGTACAGTTGGAGTTTGAGGTCTGCGGAAGCACGCGAACAGCACAAGGAAGAAGAAGAAGCTTGGAGCGCAACACACAATACTGAATGTATTGCCACTAGAATGTACAAAGATAAGTGACTTGTTAAGGCAATAGGCGTATATACAAACAAGGGAAAAAGTTGGCCCGGCAGTCCTAGAGTGTTCACACGCATCATTACCTAAATATATCAACAAGTCCCCCCTAGGAACGATGAGGTGAACAAGGAGCTGACACTCATGTATAAGGAAGTGTCAAGCTATGTGGAATCAATCCACGAAAGGAAGTAAGCCCAAAGCTTTGCAGAAAGCTTCAAACTTCTCCCTAGGCAGAGCCTTCGTGAAAAGTCTGCAATGTTCTCCTACGTGGGCACATATGTCAAGCTTATCTCTCCAGCAGAGAACCTCTCTCTGACATATTGATAATGCACCTCAATGTGCTTAGTGTGAGCATGGAACACAGGGTTCCTCGCAACTGCCAATGCGCTCTGACTGTAAGTGAAGATGGTGGTGGCAAAAAATTGACGAATACCCAAATCAGCCATAAGGCATTTGAGTCACACCCTCAACAGTCGTGAAAGTTTCCCTATACTCAGCCTCACAACTGAAAGTGGCCACAATAGGCTGCTTCTTGCTCAACCAAGATATACATCAGCTACCAAGCATGAAACAAAAGCCACTAGTGGACACAGGACTGTCATAGCAACCAGCCTAGTCAGAGTCAGAAAAAGCATGTAAATCTGGCGGTAGCGATCCCCCATTGGGATAAAACAACCCAAGTAGTCGGGTACCACTCAAGTAGCGAAAGATGCGCTTTACCGTCTGCCAATGCTTGTCACTTGGGCAATGCATAAACCTGCTCATCTGTGAGACAGCAAACTGAATATCTGGCCGAGTAATGCATAAGTAAATCAAGCATCCAATAGCTTGGCCGAGTAATGCATAGAGAACAGCATCAAATGCATCTCCAGCATCATGAAGACTCAATCGTAAACCTGTCTCCATAGGAGTGGCAATAGGTTTGCAGTCTTCAAGGTCAAAACGCTGCAATAATGTGTCAATATATTTCGTTTGACACAGCTATTCTGCCATAACTTGCATAAACCAAATGCCCAAATAATGATGCAAATGCCCCAAATGAGACATCTCAATGAGGCATGCAAATCAGCCTTACAATCACTAATATGCTTCTCATGAGGAACAATGAGCAGCATGTCATAACATCTCTTAGTTGGACTGTTCTCAAAACCATGTGCAATCAAATAGGCATCTATCTTTTCATACCAAGCACATGGTGCTTGCTTTAAACCATATAATTCCTTCTTTAATTTGCACACCTGGTTTTCATGCCCTTTCTGCACAAAGCCAAGAGGCTCAAAAACATACACTTCTTCATGCAAGTCACCATTCATCTCATACCAAGGCTTCATTGAGACTCCGCGATACATGCAAACATATCTACCACACTACCTCTGAGTCCTCATTGGGTAGCTTCGAGTTTCATCACATCAACTCGAGATCGAGAGTGGTCGGACCAGGGAGTCCCTAGAGAGGAGAGGTGGTGCCCAGTATGCCATATAGAGATAGAGAGTGAGGAGCACTTTGTTACCAAATGTAAAGCATACTCAGATCTACGAGCAAAGTTCCACATAGAGGAGTCAATACAATTGTGCATGACCACTGGAGACCAACGGAGGTTGGGACGTTTCCTCATGGCCGCATATGAGAGACGAGAGCAATCCCTACAGCCCACGCATCAGACACAGGTGAGTATCAGCAGACCATTACTCCGTTCTTTCAGCGAGATGGGCTACATCACATAGGCCCGCCTTCCAGAGGCATAGGGCTCATGCTCCACTAGGCGATGGCACAGAGAGTGCAATGTTGACCACATAGGGCTGAATATGGATGACCACAATTATACCAAGAGGATATCTAACGCATCATGATAGCCCATGACCACATGATGGAGCACAACTGCACCACCACCACGTGGGTAGCCTTCCTTTAGGAGGCACTCAGACCGCCACCGATGTACCACATACTCCACCCACCTCCACCCATTATCTGTAGTAAGGATATACATATTCACTCCCGTCATGGGGGCCCCATGTACTAGGTGGCCATTAACTCCAAAGTCAGAGCCACATCTCCCCACATACCACTGCATTATCCCCACTACCTCTCCATCACCTGGTACACTATCCTATGGTTGTTTTCACCCCTTTTTCAGCCTACACAGTTTTGTGTAGCGAGCACTATTCCGTCTTATTTCTACACAACGGTAACTACAGTTGTACATGATTTTGTCTCATGGACCAAGTTTGGCCTTCAGAAGACGTTAATATCGAGAGAGAGAGAGAGAGAGAGAGAGAGAGAGAGAGAGAGACTACTACGGAGACCCCAGGAGTTGCAGCTACCATCAGACATGCTACGGGCCATCCATGCTTTGTATGCACGAGTCACAAGCAGGGTGCGCTGCCCCGGCAGCCTATCAGACAGCCTTGTTAGCCCCGGCTCTTTGATACTCTAGTGACACCCGCATTGATGTACGCAGCGGCAGTATGGGCATTAGGGATCACAGAGGCGATGTGGACTTGGATTGAGAGGCCCCAGGTCACCATGATTTCACCCTTGCTCCCCAGCAAGCCCTCCGTTCCACACGACATTATACGAGCTGAGCTTGGCACACCACCGATGCTAGTGGAGGCCCTCTTTCAGCTCATGACCTTTATTCTGAGGGTCAAGAGAGCTCCCCACCAGCAAACTCACCAGGCTTGCATTTGAGACCTCTAGACATTTGGCAGAGACGGGGCATGAGAGAGTATGGTATGCACAGACCTACCGATGGTTAGCAAACAATGGCATGAGCATTACAGATCTCCCCCCTTTCCAGTATGACCTCTCTTCCCCTTACATTACCCTCTCTCGTTCGGAGAGGAACAGGATCTTCCGCAGGACCTACTACAGATACACGTCAGGGAGACATGGATAGCACCACAGGAGCCTCTTCCCACAAAGAGGCAACACTACAGAGAACACTTCCTGACTGTGACAGTGGATGGTTTCATTCCTAGTTGTTCCCTGACGCGTCAGGAAAGTTTTGTTGACGTCAAGAAAGATGTTACTGACGGCAAAGTCAGGAATGGATTCCTGACGTGACTTTTTCAGAAAAGTGAGAAATTGCAGATTTTTACTTTGTTTAAGTAGCCAGTTCCAAAGATCAAAGGTTTGGGCATAGTAGACACAAAGCATATAAAATATTTATGTGTCAAGTTGATTCTTTGGGCATTGACTTCAGCCTGCTGTGCTATATATTCAGCTGAGAACTGGAAACAAGTAAAGTCTGCTGGTACAGTCCATTGTCCAACATATAATTCAAAAACAAGACTGATGAGCCACAACCTTCATACACGTGGGCAATTTCAGAGTAATAGTTTCTATCATCTTAACTGAATGCTTATGACCATAATTTGACTTTTTTTTGTAAATGAAGATAATTTCTCAGCATATGACCTATGTTTTGACACTTCATCTATGGTGATTTTGTTTGGAACTTCCCAGCTTGACAGAGTGCTTTTGCTCTAGATTTCTTATTATTCTTCCTCATTTCAAATACAATTTTTATTTAAAAAGTTGACTAAACATAGAGAAATGTACAGTACTTATTACATATTTGAGTGCACGGTGCACCTAATGGACTCTATTGATACAGTCCACTGAGCTACAGCCTACTGCCTACATATACAGCTTACAACTTGGAGACAAGTAGAATTTCATGTGCTTTGAAAACAGGACTCATGAATCACAACTATTGGCAAGCAGGCAATTTAGACTAATATCTTTTTGATCTTGCTTGAATGTTTATGGTGATACTTTAAAAGAACAAAAAGAAAAAACAAAAGAAAAATTCTCAGAATAGGATCTTTCTTTGACACTTCACCATGGTTTTCTTTAGATTTTGGTAACTTGATAGAGTGCTTTTGTTCCTAATTTTTATGTTCTTTTTCATTTTGTACATACAATTTTCTTCAAAAAAAAGAGTGCAAATAGAGAAAAAACACTCACAATTACAAGAAAATATGTTAGCATTGTATGGCTAGTTCCATTACATAAGAAATAAGTTGCAATCTATGCTAGTATGTATCTCCAAAAATTGCAAGACAATATTGAGAAAGTCAATGCAATAATGATTGTACATAAATGGTAGAACTCTAAGTGAGAGATTTTGTACAAAGGATTTAGTCAAAGTCTAATGAAGCATACGGAAAATAGTCTATGAACTCTAAATGCCACGAAAGCTAATGCTAGAACCTTAAGACTTCATCACATTTTACCCATAAATTTTAAACATTGCCAAACTCCAACTCAAAATGAATCAAATAACATCTATATTTAGAAGTGAATTCTAAGCTCTCTACTATGTATACTACATTACCTCTCTCCATATAGAGGAGTCGCTCCAGTTATGCATGACTATGGGAGACCAGCGGTTGGGACGCTTCCTCATAGCGGCATATGAGAGGCGAGAGCAGTCACTACAGCCGACACATCAGACACGGAGGAGTTTCCAGGCTCCAGCAGACCATTACTCAGTTCTTTCAGCAAGCTCAGTTACACCAAAGAGGTCCATCTAGAGGGCTTACGCTCCACCAGGCAGCAACACAGAGAGCACGACGTCGACCACACATGGTTGGATATCATCGACCACGACTTTATGGGGAGGATATCTCACGCATCAGGACAGCCTATGACCACATGATGGAGAAGAGGCGTACCACCACCGTCTGGGTTGTCTTCCTTCGGGAGGCACTCAGACCAGCACCGATGTACCACATACTACACCCACCTCCACCCATCACCAGTAGCTAGGGTATTTTACTCACTCACATTATGGGTCTTCCATGTATTAGGTTGCCATTATCTGCAGAGTCAGAGCCACCTCTTCCGAGCCTTTTCCAGCCCGATATAGCTTTATGTAGTAAGTACCTTTTTCATTTCATTTTCTGCACAGGGTTACTACACTTGTACATGGTTTTGTCTCATAGGTCAAGTTTGGCCTCAAGTAGACGTTAATATGACTTTCTTTCTTTCTTTCTCTCTCTCCCCCCCCCCCCTCTCCCCCCCCTCCCTCCCTCCCTCCCTCCCCCTCTCCCCCCCCTCCCTCCCTCCCCTCCTCCCCCCCTCCCCTTCCTGGTACACATGCTGAGGCAGCTTGGATCAGAGCACCCGAACAAGAAGGCTTCCGCCGCACTTTCTCCACCATCGACCACATCTTCGTGCTTCGTTGCTTGATTGAGAGCGCGAACGCGAGGAAGCAGAGACTACACTGTTGCTTTGTGGATTTCCGCAAAGCCTTCGACATGTCCCTCGAGAGAGACTACTACGGAGGCTCCAGGAGCTACAGCTACCATCAGACATGCTATGGGCCATCCACGCTTTGTATGCACGAGTCACAGGCAGGGTACGCTGCCCCGGCGGACTATCAGACAGCCTTGTTAGCACCATTGGTGTGAAACAAGGTTGCCCTCTCTCACCCACTCTCTTCGGTCTCTACATCGACGAGATCACGCAGTATATACAGCGAGCAGGAGGGCTAGGAGGAGACCTTGGAGGTAAGCCGGTACACATCCTATTATATGCTGATGACATTGTCCTTATTTCAGAGTCAAGAGGAGGGGTTGCAGTCACATTTACAGGGGCTCGATACCTTTTGCATGGAGAGAGGACTCACAGTGAACCTTGGCAAGACCAAGGTCATGATCTTCCATACCTCCAGGGCAGTACGCCATCGTGCCTCTTTCACGGCAGCTGGAGGACAGATAGAGGTAGTGGACTCCTATGTCTACCTAGGTGTCACCTTCTCGGGCAGCATAGGGGTATTCTCCATGGCACACGCCGCGAGAGATAGATTGACGTGAGGCCATGCGGCACTTGCATGATTGGAGAGACGCTACTTTCAGACACATTTTCAGGAGCCCGGGACTAAGGGGTGGCTCTTTGACACTCTAGTGACACCCGCATTGATGTATGCAACGGCAGTATGGGCACCAAGGATCAGAGAGGCGCTGTGGGCGCGGATTGAGAGGCCCCTGGTCACCATGATCTCACGCTTGCTGCGCAGCAAGCCCTGCGTTCCACATGACATTATACGAGCTGAGCTTGGCACACCACCGATGCTAGTGGAGGCCCTCTTCCAGTTGGTGACCTTTATTCTGAGAGTTAGAGAGCTCCCCACCAGCAGCAGACTCACCAGGCTTGCATTTGAGAGCTCTAGACATTTGGCAGAGACAAGGCATGAGAGAGTATGGTATGCACAGACTTACTGATGGTTAGCAGACCATGGCATGAGCATTACAGATCTCCCCCCTTTTCAGTATGACCTCTCTTCCCCCCACATTACCCTCTCTCGTTCGGAGAGGAATAGGATCATCCGTGGGGACCTACTACAGATGCACGTCAGGGAGACATGGATAGCACCACGGGAGCCTCTTCCCACAAAGAGGCAACACTACAGAGAGCACGACCACGATACATGGATACATATATGGCACCAGCTGAGAGAGTGACCATTGGGCAGCTCATAGTATCATCACACCAGCTCGAGATTGAGGTTGGGCGAGCCACACATACCCCGAGGGATGAGAGATTATGCAGGATATGTAGAGAGGAGGTGGAGGAAGAGGAGCACTACACATGTAGATGCCAAGCATATGAGGACATCAGAGACCGCTACCCACAGCTCTTCAGGGGGCCCAGAGAGATCAGGGCTTTATTGGGGACAGAGGACCAGCGCCCTCTAGGTCGTTTCCTAGTAGAGCTCCAGCATCGCCGTGCATCACTCCTCCAGCAGCAGATGGAGATACACTTGGCCTCACCCCCCTCATACTTATATTACAGATTTTTTCAGACCCACATCCACTCGAGGACCAAGCTCGATGCGGGGTGTCACATTACACAGAGCAGAGGAGCTTAGACAAAAGCATCGACGACCGAGACCCCTAGTCCGGAGAGCCCGTCCACATCAGAGAGAGATTCAAGCAATCCACGCACGCCATGACATGGAGATACAGAGACGTCAGCAGCGCACCCCTATCGATTTGGACGTTCAGAGCATTTTGAGGATCGCCATGATGCCTTAACCCACCGATGCATTATATCCTACACCCACTCCAAGCATTTAGTGGGTTGTGATACCATCGAGCCTCCCCTCCCTATGCATATCATATTTGTATCTCACCCATTGAGCATATAGAGTGCATACCCATAGCACCCCACACCATAGTTGTAAGCAACGTTTTAGCAACGTCCAAGGCAACGCGTTGCTAACGCGTTAGCAACATAGCAACGTTTAGGCCTAGACGTTGCTAAAACGTTGCGAACATTATTTTTTTTGTTTGGGATTTTTTTTAATATATTTTGGTATCCTAAGCTTCCTATAGCTAATACATGATGAAATGCATCCATTTACACATATAAATAAATATACATACATATACATTATGACTTAAGAGTAGATATGAGACATATCGCATGTATATTACACACATGCATGCATAACATACATACATGCATACACACACACACATATATATACACACACATACACACATAACATACATAACATACACACACACACACACAACATATATACATACCCACATAACACATGTCACACACACGCGCGCACACACACACATACATATATATATATATACATATATATATATATATATATATATATATATATATATATATATATAATACATACATACATACATACATACATACATACATACATACATACATACATACATACATACATACATACATACATACATACATACATACATACATACATACATACATACATACATACATACATACATACATACATACATACATACATACATACATACATACATACATACATACATACATACATACATACATACATACATACATACATACATACATACATACATACATACATACATACATACATACATACATACATACATACATACATACATACATACATACATACATACATACATACATACATACATACATACATACATACATACATACATACATACATACATACATACATACATACATACATACATACATACATACATACATACATACATACATACATACATACATACATACATACATACATACATACATACATACATACATACATACATACATACATACATACATACATATTACATACATACATACATACATACATATTACATACATACATACATACATACATACATACATACATACATACATACACACACACATACATACATATACACACAGACACATAGATAGATAGATAGAGAGACATATATACATACATACATGCATACATGCATACCGATATACATACATACATACTTACATGCATGCATGCATGCATGCATACATACATACATACATACATACATACATACATACATACATGCATAATATAAGTGGATACATACATACATGCATATCACATACATACATACACAAGTACAGTGATAAGGCCCATAAAGAAAATCATTAACAAATGTACTTCTATAGCTTTCTATGTCTTCCTCATTCTCCATGTTATTTATTCATGTATTGGACAATTTGAACATGATTTAAAATAGTTTCTTGTCCCTCTTAAGCAAAATATAATTTTGAGATTTTTTTGGACTACGAAAAAAATATGCATGTATAGCAACGCGTTGCGAACGTAGCAACGTTGCTAACCGTTAGCAACGCGTTGTGAACCGTTCGCAACGCGTTGCGATGCAACTATGCCCCACACCCTTGATGCAAGTTACTATCCACTCCTTTTATACCCGTTTGCGGTACTCACACTTTATTTTCCTTTTGGGTTCACAGTGGATTGGATCATACTGATGTATATGTTTTGTCTCATAGGCCAATTTTGGCCTCTAATAGACGTTAAAAAGTTTTTCTTTCTTCTTTCTTTCTCACTATGCATACCATTGCGCCTATCCATAAGTCCGGCGATATGATGGACCCAGAGAACTACAGGACTATTATGATAGGCCACATCCTGGCCAAGATCTATGGGGCAGGACTAGAGGCAGAGCTCAGTACACACGCTGAGGCAGATGGGATCACAGCACCCGGCCAGCTAGGCTTCCGCCGCACTTTCTCCACCATCAACCACATCTTCGTACTTCGTTGCTTGATTGAGAGCGCGAAGGCGAGGAAGCGGAGAGTATATTGTTGCTTTGTGGATTTCCGCAAAGCCTTCGACATGGTCCCTTGAGAGAGACTACTATGGAGACTCCAAGAGTTACAGCTACCATTAGACATGCTATGGGCCATCCATGCTTTCTATGCACGAGTCACAGACAGGGTGGGCTGCCCCGGCTGCTTTTCAAACACCATTGTTAGCACCATTGGTGTGAAACAAGGTTTCCCTCTCTCACCCACTCTCTTCGGTCTCTACATCGACGAGATCACGGAGTATATACAACGAGAAGGAGGGCTAGGAGGAGACCTCGGAGGTATGCCAGTACACATCCTATTATATGCTGATGACATTGTCCTTCTTTCAGAGTCACAAGAGGGGCTGGTGTCACATGTATAGGCACTAGATACCTTTTGCATGGAGAGAGGACTCACAGTGAACCTTGGCAAGACCAAGGTCATGATCTTCCATACCTCCAGGAACGCCATCGCGCCTCTTTCGCCGCTGCTAGAGGACAGATAGAGGTAGTGGACTCCTACATCTACTTAGGGGGTATTCTCCATGGCACATGCAACGAGAGATAGATTGACACGAGGCTATGCGGGACTTGCAAGATTGGAGAGACGCTACTTTCAAGCACATTTTTAGGAGCCCGAACTAAGGGTTGGCTCTTTGATACTCTAGTGACACCCGATTTGATGTACGCAGCGGCAGTATGGGCATTAGGGATCACAGAGGCAATATGGATGCGGATTAAGAGGCCCCATGTCACCATTATCTCATGCTTGCTCCGCAGCAAGCCCTCCGTTCCACACGACATTATACAAGTTGAGCTTGGCACACCACCAATGCTAGTGGAGGCCCTCTTTGAGCTGGTGACATTTATTCTGAGAGTGAGAGAGCTCCCCACCAGCCGACTCACCAGGCTTGCATTTGAGAGCTCTAGACATTTGGCAGAGACAGGGCATGAGAGAGTATGGTATGCACAGACCTACCGATGGTTAACAAACCATGGCATGAGCATTACCGATTTGCCCCCTTTTCAGCATGACCTCTCTTCCCCCTACATTACCCTCTCTCCTTCGGAGAGGAACAGGATAATCCGTCAAGACCTACTACAGATACACATTAGGGAGACATGGATAGCACCACGGGAGCCTCTTCCTACAAAGAGGCAACACTACAGAGAGCACTTCCTGATTGTGACAGCGGATGGTGTCATTCAGAGACCACGATACATGGATACATACATGGCACTAGCAGAGAAAGTGGCCATTGGGAAGCTCAGGGTATCATCACACCAGCTCGAGATTGAGGTTGGGCGAGCGACACATACCACTAGGGACGAGAGATTATGCAAGATATGCCGAGAGGAGGTGGAGGACAAGAAGCACTACACATGTAGATGCCAAGCATATGAGGACATCAGAGACTGCTACCCACAGCTCTTCAGGGGGCCAGAGAGATCAGGGCTTTATAGGAGAGGGAGGACCAGCGCCCTCTAGGTCGTTTCCTAGTAGAGCTCCAGAGCCATCGTGCGTCACTTCTCCAGCAGCAGATGGAGATACACTTGGCCTCCCAGACTTAATTACAGCTTTTTTCAGACCCACAGCCACCCAAGGACCAAGCTCGACGCAAGGTGTAACATTACAGAGAGCAAAGGAGCTTAGACGACAGCGTTGACGACCGAGACCCCCACTGCAGAGAGACTGTCCCCACTAGAGAGAGATTCAAGCGATTCACGCACGCCATGACATGGAGATACGGAGCTGTTGGCAGCGCACCCCTGTCGATCTCGACGTGGAGAGCATTTTGAGGATCGCCACAATGCCTTACCCACCGATGCATTATATGCTACACCCACTCCAGGCATTTAGAGCGTTATGACACCACCGAGCTTCCCCTCCTTATGCATATCATATTTGTATCTCACCTATTGAGCATATAGAGTGCATGCCCATAGCACCCCACACCCTTGACGCCAGCTATTATCCACTCCTTTTATACTTTGTTTTGTACTCACACTTTATTTTTCCTTTTGGGATCACAGTGGATTGGATCATATTGATGTATATGTTTTGTCTCATAGGCCGATTTTGGCCTCTAATAGACGTTAAAAAGTCTTTCTTTCTTTCTTTCTCTCTCTCTCTCTCCTCCCCCCCCCCCCCCCAAAAAAAACTCCCCACGGAGATGCATGATCTGAAGATAAGACTACAAGATACCCTCAGAGATATAACACATGCGCACATCTTATCACCTACATTGCCCACGATGAAGCTCGGAATTCTTGTGCACCTACTATTTCATAATTGTAATTTTATATAGTTCCAGTCTCTACATCCTGCCATTGTAAGACCCAACATGGCAGATTATGTAATTTATACATACCACTTTTTTCACACTTGCTTTTTTTCCTTTCAGCTGGCAGCACTCTGGTTTGGCTCCCAATCGGCATTAATACACCTACCTTTCTGCCTTTATTTCTTTCCTTGGTTCATTTTAATTATTATTTCCATTCTTTCTAATCGTGTAGCATGTTTATGTGTTTGCTTTGAGTTTTTGTGTGTGTGTGTGTGTGTGTGTGTGTGTGTGTGTGTGTGTGTGTGTGTGTGTGTGTGTGTGTGTGTGTGTGTGTGTGTGTGTGTGTGAGAGAGAGAGAGAGAGAGTGTCTTTGAGAGAGAAAGCACTATCTTGATCAAGCGTTTTTTAAATTCACATATACCCAACAAGGTACATCCATCTACAACATGAGGAAGAGGAAGGATCTTCGACCATCACATGCATCCTGTACTGGATAAACTGCTAATCAATAATTCTCAGCATCTATGAATTGTAATATCAGCCTGGATATATACCTTTTTCTTGTAAAAAATCAAACTTTTCTTCAATTGTTTAACAAAACATCAAGCAAGTATTCACTTTAGGGACTTACAATTTTCATTAAGAACTGACGGGAAAAGATGATGGTAGCATAGTGATGACATTAACAAACCTGCAAGAAAACAACATATTAAATAAGTGCCACAGAGGTGGTAACATCACAAAAGCCCACATATTGTCAACATTTGGTTAAAAGAAAAAGGGAAAGTATCGAGTTTTAAGACATGAACCACAGCATTAAGTGCTCACACAACCTCAGCAATCAATCACTCTCCCCTCTCAACATCTCATGGGTGAAGAATAATGACTACATCTCATGGTGAAGAATAATGACTGTGTAAAAGTGGCCCATGTGCCTAATCACATGTGTTACGTGCTAAGCCACATTTTCCAACCAGGGTGACAATACTCTGCAAAGCATATGAGTTGACCTTCCCTTTCCTCATTCCCACAAAAGGGTTTGCTTCAGCATTGGTTTCGGGTAGATGCCCAGTCACAGGAAGGTCTTCTTGTCCTCTCTTGAGGTGCAGGTTCGTATATGGAAACTATGTAAAGGTGAGGATTGTCCTACATGTCAGCCTCACATATCGGCCACTCACTTGAATGTTTTGGAAGTGGTTCTAAGAACACTGCTTCTCCAAATGGTACGAACACCATGAAATTCTAGGAATCCATCATGTAAATTCCACCTTTCAAGTCTTCCACCTCTTCTATCTGAAAACATGCAGGTGACGAACTCAATATTCATGCCCTCTTCTTCCTCACAGGTCACAATCCACATATATTCCTCACAAAACTCACCACAATCATAATCCAACAAGCGGCTGATATGATATGCTTCAGTATATCAGACAATTGCAAATCAGCAAGATCCTTCACTCTTAACCCATGGTCATGGCATAAATATCCAAGTCAGCTTCATACACACCATCAACAGAAATCTAAACATTTCTGGATATGGAACATCCGCATACAAGAATCAGCAAGAAATCCATTTATGCACCATCAATAGAACTAAGAAAACTATTTAATAAATGGCCAATGTTGCGTGGAACATTTCTGGATAGGGAACATCGACCTACAAGTATCAGCAAGGAATCCATGATTGCTCAAGTCCACAATCCTCAAGGGTAGCCTCTTTAATATGAATACTAGAAGACATAAAATAAAAACTTGAAGATTAGTAAAAACAATGTTACACTTTACGGCCTATCATTGGGCTGCCCTTGATGCACTTTCTAAACATGATAATGTAATGAACTACAAATGATAGAGTTCCTTTGATTGATCCTTGTCTTTACATTACACAATTATATTTAGTCTTACTGACAGATCATGATTATTCTCTAAAGCTATTATAATTACTTCTACTAAGAGCATAGTTGCACTTGTCCAACGTACGAAGAAAAAAGTAAGACCCATCCCGTCCAGCACAGTCCAATACGAACTCCTACGATTCATACGATGACGAAACTGCCAACCAGTTCCCACTTAAAACATACAGGATTCTTTTGTACATTTTCTTATATCTTATGCTTATTCTCATTAGTGACTAGTGACTCATGAGCATAATGGTAAACCAGGAATCTTGATACATTATAATTCATACATTTGACATTGATCATTGGAAACTTTTTACTTGTATCAGTATGTGTTGATAGTTTTGTCACTTGTGTTTTGAATCTGAGTCATGAGTAATGAGATGTTCAATAAAATGTGAATTTTCTTGAGCATTGCATGTCTTTGTGAAATTTGAATCATGGGCCATGGCATATGCACTATGTCTCATAATTCATTGATTATTTTTGGTATGCAAAATTTTAATTTCAAAATTGCATTTTATAGGTTTTGATTCTTGTATTTAGAATATATGTATATGTAGAATCTAGTCTCTACGATACTCATGAGATGTTCTCTTAAATCTCAATTTTCTTTAATCTTGAATGTCTTTGTGAAATTTAAATTATGGCTTATGCATTAAAATCAAAATCTTACAGATTTTTAATCTTGATTCTTGAATTTAGAGTACAATACATGTACATGTTCATGTATATGTACATGTTCGAGTATATGTACATGTACATACTATAATGTGCATGTACATGTGCATATATCGTATGTATCATAAATGTAACCCGAAATCTACTAGTACAGTCCCGTACCATACTTGAACCATACGAAACGTATCATACTAGCCTGGACGTGGCTACTATGACTAAGTAACTAAGATTACTACTACTAAGAGATTATGATTTGCTGCTAATTTATCTAACTTAATGACTTCCAGATAGAGAAAACAGACATATATGTATCACAGAGAGAGAGAGAGAGAAAGAGAGAGAGAGAGAGAGAGAAAGAG
The DNA here is from genome assembly GCA_020310875.1 of Ceratopteris richardii. NCBI lineage: Eukaryota > Viridiplantae > Streptophyta > Polypodiopsida > Polypodiales > Pteridaceae > Ceratopteris > Ceratopteris richardii. The sequence continues at coordinate 121,936,869 of CM035443.1, forward strand.
AGAGAGAGAGAGAGAGAAAGAGAGAGCCTGATATGATCCATTTCAGTATATATCTAGACAGAGAGAAAGTTCTTAATTGTAAATCATTGCAATTCCCAATTTTGTTATCATGCTTTAACACTTGCTTCTTTTTTCTTTTTAATCGTAGATATTCCACAAAGGTTCCAAGTTGAGAAATCATCCAGCCAACTAGGAATCATAGAATCAAAGATCCCAGATACTCGGAAAGATTCATGCAATGTCATGAATGGTCATTATCAAGTTGTTTCCAAACTATCTATCTATAACATATGCATGCCACATGTCGGCAGATTGATTAGTAAGATTGACCATTGATTCTAATCTCATATGAAACAGTCATTCTGAGTACAGTTTTCCTCGGGACATCCAGAGCTTGAACCAAGGCAAAATAGCTTCTCTTATATAACCGTGCATTCACTTCTGCAGACCGGAAAAAATGCTTAGGCCAAAAGACTGAAAAAGCAAAGGTCAGATAGGATAGAACCCATACAGCAAAACTTGGCCTGGTGGTATGGCAACACAAAGTGCTGAGTATCACTGCCATCATATTAATGAAGGGCTCCACACAATATGAATTCTCCCCACAACAACTTAGTCTTTTAGTTCTCGAAATTATCATTCCAGCTAACTGAACTACACATAACTTAGTAATAAATAGTCTGTGCTCCACGCCTTGAAAATCTGGGATTAAAATCTCTTGAATTTCACTAAGATCAAGGTGGATAATGTTCATTACTTCCATTGAGTTTCTAGTATTTTTGTATGCTCATAACGTTACTGACTGCAATCAACAGAGGGTGGTATTGTAATCCCTGGAGTATCCTAGCATGATGACCGTCTGACATTGAAGAAAACCCATGACCAATGGTAATAAGTAGATATCTTGCATGATTTGTACTTACAGATATTTATATGTAAAAAAGGAACATAGTATTAGCTTATTCACTACTAACAACATGAGATAATCCTCTGCTAAACATAGCTTATTCTACATCAAAGTCTCTCTAAAATTAATCACAAACAGTTTAAATGATAGGCTTCAAACTGCTAAGTCGCTTGTTGATCATAAAACTTTACCAATAATAGCTCCGCCGAAAACATCATTCCAATGATGCCAATAATCATCAACTCGAGAGAGTCCTACTAATAAAGCAGCCAATAGTGGGGTGAAAACGACTGCCAGCTTTGCAACATGACCTCTGCGATTGAAAAGTTCAAGTTTTCCCGCCAAATACCAGGATAGAAACCCCAGACCAGCAAATGACCCTGCATTAGAAGAAACGGTCAAAGATGACAGGGCGAACATATGAAATGGTGCATTGCCCGCATGATGTAAAATGGTGCATTGCCTACATGAAATAAAATTTGTAAAATGGTGCATTGCCTACATGATGTATGTCCACTGGGAAAGCTTTTGTGTCCTTCCTTTATTACTGAATGTAGGCCTGTGCAGATAACCTCCTTAGTAACATTGTTGTAGCTCTGAGATCCAAGTAGAATAAACAGGAAAACCTTTATTCATAATCTTCATTTTGAATCTAATGAATTCTTTAAACTATCAACTTTCAAAGCAGCAGGATATTACCGCAACTCCATCAGGGAAACACCTCCAAAAGAAGTCTGGACGAGGACGACCTACAGCATCTTTTATTGCATCAGTTATGACTGCTGTGATCAGGACTGAGAACAGTACACCTGGCCACAATAAGAGAGCAATGTAAGGGTTTATCAATGTTGTAATCATTCAATTTTAAGGTTCTAAATTTAAAAAGGCTGCTTTAGAGAATTCCGGTTTACCCAGGACTGCATGATGTAAATCTGTAATGTCTTTAGTATATAGAAAATAAGCAATAAAGACCACGAGAGGAATTCCTATTGCAATAGCCTGAAAAAAACCAGACAAATTTTACACAAACATGAAAGAGAATGTCTTTGTATCACCCTACAAAAACCAAGCGACTAGGATTAATTCTCTCTCAACCTTTGAGATAGCAAAATTTTGCATTGATTAATACTGAAGGTACACAAAATCGTTCAGTGATCAATGCTCTAAAGATTTAAGTTCATTAAAAGAGCAGCAGATTGAATACTCCAATTATATATTCAAGTGGTTGAAATTTGTACACTGCTAATACTCAGAAACATATGGATAACAAACCAAAATTAACCTTTAAAGTCATGAAAACAATATATCCATGAATAATACATCCATAGAAAAGAAAACCACACAAAATACCTGAGACAGCACGTGGTGTGCTAATAATGAGATCCACATATACATACACATGCACATGCATATGCAAAGGTGGTTCCAAATACCAGGTGTCATATATACATTATATCTATTGTACAGTGCCATGGTCCATACAGAATCTTTGCACTAAATGAGTTGTACTATGTTACATAAATAAATAGATGTATGCATGTACATTTAGTTATTTATTTAGTTTCCTTTTTTGTGGGGGCACAAACAAACATATGACCAACGTCACATGTGTACAGGAATACAGCACTCCATGCACCCAAAAGGGTTAATGATACAAGAGATTGCTGGCAGCCTTAAAAGTAGAGTGGATGAGAATCTCTACAACATGTCTCATTTTACATGGAAGCATGCAAGCCACTGCCAGCATTTGTTATATACAGATGGTGGAATGTTATATACAAATGGAGAGCTCTCTTCGAGTAGAATAAGATGGTGAGCAAATTTTTTTACCACTTTTGACCATTTTGACCTAAGCTACCAAAAGCAAAAATATGAACATACAAACTAAAGAACAATGTCCAAAGTAATTACAATATGTACAAATTAATTTTCCTTCAAATCCCCCTCCCCCGAAAAAAAAAAAAAAAAAAAAAAAAAAAAAAAAAAAATCCAATTTGTAGCTTTAATATTTAACTTCTTTATATGTTGCTCAAATTTGTCTCAAGGTAGTGCTTCGGCAAAGATGTTTGCAATGCTACCTTGATTTGGATTATATCAAAGTTCATTTTTCTTTCAACGATCCTTCCTCTGATGTAGTCGTAATGACCTTCAATATGCGTTGTTCTAGAATGGAACACTGGACTTTTAGCCATTGCAATCCCACTTTGACTGTCTGTGAATATACCTGTAGGTAGAGAATTTTCACCACCTGATGGGGAGATAGTTCATTCACCTGCTTATATTGTTATGGAGAGTCATGAGCATTCTATAGAGGACGATGATGATGCATCTTCACTAGATGATTATGCTGATGATGACGATGGTAATGATGTAGGCTGGAGCATGTGAGATGCTTTTATCTCATCATGATTTTTGATACATCCATGTGGCCATTGACATGTATGATGTGCCATATATTTCCTATCATTGTTTTAGCCTTCGACTCTTTATAATGTATCGGTCAGTCACCACGGTCTACTGTCTACTTATTGGACTTGAGTTTGGTTTCTATTTTGTTCAATAATCATCATTTTTTGTCTTTTTTTGTAATTATATGTAAAAAATTTTGGCGGTGTCAGATACCGTCAAAAATGTTTTCCCTTACCCGTCAGACGTCAGCTAAACGTCAGAAGTCAAAAGTCAAAAACCCATCAAAAACAAGTATGTATTATACCCCAAATCGGGTCATGCAAAACCTCTCGTCACGCTTGGTTGGAGTTAGAGAATCTCTACCAAAGTAGAAATCCTGCTAGGAAAGCGTATCTAAGGAGACAGTTAGCCAACACAAGGATGAAAGTTGATGAGTAAGTTGAGTCACATATTTTGAAGCTCAAAGACTTACATGATCAGTTACTTAATGTTGGAGTCAGAATTTCAGACGCGGAGATGGTAAACACACTTTACTCATGTTGTATTCTTCGGTTGGAATCAAGGTTGGATCAACACTCGAACTGTACGGTTTTCTTACGTATTGTACGTACAGTACGTACCAAACCCTACCGTACGTGTTCATTGTATTTTTAAATTTATGCAGCATTTTCATATTTTCTTCCTTCGATTTGAGCATAACCCAACTCTTTTTTGTCAGAATTCATTGTTTAATGTTGATATTAGTGTTTAGATAACTTGATTCTTGAATATGCAACGTATAATATTTGTATATTTTTGTCATTTATGAATTGTGAAATTATGGAACAATGTACTGAATGTATCAAACCTCAAGATTTGGTTAGGATCTCGAAATCCACCTTGGTTGGAATGTAACCCAATTAGACATCAAATCAACCTTTCTGAATGGTGATCTTCATGAAGATATCTACATTCAACCGCTTGAAGGTTTTGAAGAGACAAGTATAGAGCATTTAGCATGCAAGCTTATAAAACCATTATATGGTTTAAGGCAAGCACCAAGAGCATGGTATGAGAAAATATATCTCTATCTTTTATCTATTGATTTTGAAGACTCAGAAGCTTCTCCTTCTCTTTATGTTAGAGCATAAAAAGATATCTTGATTATTATTATTATCATATATGTTGATGATATGATTATGACAAGACCCACGAATTTAGACCTTCAGTTTTTTAAAGCACAACTTAAGCATACATTTGATATGAATGATTTAGGTATTTTACATTATTATCTTGAGATTGAGTTCAAATACAAGAATGAGTGTATCTACATAACACAGCAAAAATACATTGAGAAATTATTGGAAAGGTTTGAAAAGACAAATTCCAAGCCTATGCAAACACCTATGGATGTTAATGCATCATTACAGTAAGACGTAGAAGCAAATTCGGAACCTTTTAATGCTACTTTGTATAGTCAAGCAATTGGTTGCTTAATCTATTTATGTAATACATGTCCTGACATTTAGTTTGTAGTTTCTCAAGTATCCAGGTTCATGCAGCGTCAACACAAGATTCATTGGAAAGAAGTCAAAAGATATATTTACAAACACCAAAAGTTTTGCAGATTTTTGTATATTATGCCATATGACATTGAAGGGGAGACTGTAACAATTAAGAAAAGCTACTTTTTTATATACCATAAAAGCTACTTTTCTTAATGGTCAAAAGAAGCATATACCTCATCCTCAAGTCATGACCATTAAGAAAAGCTACTTTTTTATAGTTTCTCCACTTCCAACTTATGAGACGTATCCATTTTAGCCTTAAAAAGTTGATCTCTTTTTAAATTAATGAAATTGCTTTTTGGAGCTTTTCATCAGACTTTTCGATAAAGAAGCTACAAACCTATATAAGAAGGCGTTAGGGGGTCACTCTTGGCATCTTCTAAGATCAACTTCTAGCATACTCAAGAAGTGTTGAGTGCTCTACCACTTGGAGGAGGTCTTCATAACTTTTGGTGCATATTTGGAGGAAATTTTAGAAGCGAACCATCAGCTTTTGCTTAGTTTTGTAAGTAGCAAGTTCCAATTTCAATTCTTCTATTGTTGCTGTTGTTCCAAGGCTTTTGCCTTCTACTTCAACACAAGGAGGAGATTATCTTGCTATTTAGGACAATTTCTGATTTAGGGTTTCTGAAACCCTAATATAAGAATTAGGATTTGCTATACAAACAATTCTAAACTGTTTCAATTCGCTTCAATTGCACATACACACACTCTTCATACATCTTAGGCACTTTATGCACAATTTGTTGTATCTAGAACCTTAAATTCAGCTTAGATTTAGTTTTGTATTAGCATACAATCAGTTTTGTATCATTACACACATTGTAATTTAACATTCACATTAGATAGTGTAAGTACACATTCAGCTTACTTTGACACTTTGACAAATTGTGTATTCTCTCTCTATTTCTCATTCATCTAATTTTGAGTCTTAAGGTGTGTTGGAAGATCCTATAAACCTCTTTATATTATTATCAGGGCCCACCTCACTTCCAACAAAATTATGTCATCATCCACACATAAAGGAAAGCGAATTCAACCGTTAAAAGAGCCTTTCACATGGGATTCAAGAGATGCACAAGCTCTCTCACTTTTTGCTATGGAAGTGAAGCATCATAGAAAATCTCTATCAAAGCATAAATCTTGCTAGGAAGGCTAATCTAAGGAGACAATGCCAATGCACGCATGAAAGTTTGTGTCTCATAATTTAAAGCTTAAGGACATTCGTGATCAACTTCTTCATATTTGAGTTAAGCATATATGATGAAGAGATGGTAAACACACTTATCAATTCACTTCCATCTACATACATTTCTTTTGTTACTTCTCTATTTCTCTACAAGAGATAGAGGAAACCAAGGGGTTTTGAAGAATCAAGTTAAAAAAATGCTATGTAAGCTTATAAAAGCTCTCTCTCTCTCTCTCTCTCTCTCTCTCTCTCTCTCTCTCTCTCTCTCTCTCTCTCTCTCTCTCTCTCTCTCTCTCTCTCTCTCTCTCTCTCTCTCTCTCTCTCTCTCTCTCTCTCTCTCTCTCTCTCTCTCTCTCTCTCTCTCTCTCTCTCTCTCTCTCTCTCTCTCTCTCTCAAGATCCGCGCGTTAGAGGGCGTCAGATCCGCGCGTTAGAGGGCGTCAGATCCGCGCGTCAGAGGGCGTCAGACCCGCTCTACCTGCTCTACCTGTGCGTCAGACCCGCGCGTCAGAACGTGTCAGATCCCGCGTCAGAGCGCGTCAGATCCGCGCGTCAGAGAGAGAGAGAGAGAGAGAGAGGGGAGCAGCCCCCCTCTTTCTTCATCTCGAGGGGAGGGTGAGGGAGGGGACCCTCTCCTTGAGCTTTCCAGCACCCTTCTCCTTGCTCCCTTGTCTATAGCAACAACATGGAAGGCAGGAAAAGCTTTGCCTCTGCCCTGTTGCACCAGCCCCTTTCTATACCAGCCCCAGTCAACAAACCAACAGCATGGGAGTCTTACTTACTCCAAGAACTGAAGAAACTCCAAGGAGAAATGGAAGCAATGAAGCAGGAAATTAGTAAGAAAGATGAACAAGTAGCCAGATTGCAACAAAAGCTTGATGAAACACAAGGAAACAGCCAGCAAACAGGAGTTGAATCAACAAATAAAGTCGACTTGGCAACACAATTATCCGAGGTAAAACTATCCAGCTCTACACATTTTTCAAAAGAAGTAATGTCTGTGGTAAAGGAGCATGAGTTGGTGGACAGCAACAAGAAAGTTATCAGGATTGGAGGCCTCCCCCTAGGATGGGACAGAGAGGACATCGCACCCGAGTTAAAAGATGACTGCATCCTTGAAACAGAAGTACTAGAAGCACAACTAACCAAGGTGGTCCCCTTCATCAATCTAGGGTCTCCGGTCTTCGTCACACCCAAAGGAACTCAGGCAAGGGTAAGCTATTTTGACATGTCAGATAAGATAGCTGTCATGAAGCAAGCAAAGTCACTACAAGGTACTAAAGTATGGATAGCAGATGAACTCACCCCACTCCAACTTAAAAATCGACCAGCAGAGTTAACTAAAGTCAGAGAAGCCAGGAAGAATGGAAAGTGGGCAGTATACAGAGGCGGTCAAGCTATTATCAGAGATTTCCATACCCATACCACATAGGAAGAAACAGCTATCTCCCTCATTTGTAATATATATTGATGTAATTTTGAAACTCTTATGAGTCATAAGAGTGCTTTGGAAGCCACATCCCCCCCTTTTATTTTGATTTTTCCCTTTTATTATAGCCCCTTGAGAGCTTCCCCCCCAAGTGGAATGTAATGTTTTGATGTACCTGATTGGTCCCATAGGTCGATTTCGGCCTCCCGTGGACGTTAATATATCTTTCTTTCTTTCTTTCTTTCTATGGTTTGAAGCAAGCACCAAGGACTTGATATGAAATTATTCATCAATATCTTTTATCTATTGGTTTTAAAAACTTAGAAGCTTCTCCTACCCTCTATGTTATGCTAGAGACAGATGTTTTGATCATAATCCATGGTAGCAGAGATACACAAATCGGAAAGATTTTTCCAATCAGTTCAATTTGTCCATGACCATTCCGTCTGTCCAATATTTTCTAGGGATGATATCATGTGGATTGTTACATTATGCCATTTGTGACTTATTTTTCATTATGTATTGCTCTTCTCTTGAGTTATAATGTACACTATGGCCATGGTTGCACTTGTAGGATGTACGACTTGTTTGGTCCAGTCTCATATATTCTATTTCGTTTGAATAGCGACATCCATTATGATCGACAAGTTTTGAACTTGAGTCAAGTTGGAGGTAATCGGGCAAGGTTAAAATGGAAATGGTTCATTTTTTTAAATCTTTGGTATTAAACTTAGATACCCGAATGATACCCAAAGAGCATGCAATTTGAGGCCTCGAAATTCACGACCTCGTTTTGCTCAAAAGTCTAACCTACATACTTTTAACTTGAACCTTGTTACTCTATCCATATGTATCAACACACTTTGTGGGAGAGTTGAGATAATTTTGCACATGAACTGAGAACATCAACCATGTGTCAGTGATTCTTGACTCTACTATCTATTCTTCTCAGCACAAGCAAGACTTAGGACCTTGCGGCTTTGGATGTGACTCATAAGATTTGAAGACATTTTGAGTCTTCATCTTGCTAGCTCATGAATCATTACTAAATATTTATTAATAACTTGTAATTTAGTTTTTAATTGTTAGACCACTATAGTTAGACCTTATGATTTATACAAGATACAAATAAATCATAAAACTTTACATATAAATATTCATGTCAAATTTTAGCATATAAATTGCACTCACAAGTCAAATTTGAGCGTATAATTCGCACTCACAAGCCACTATTAGAGACTAAATTGTAGTATACGTAGTATGTAGTATAATAATGTATGATGTATCTATTATTAATTATCTATGCATATAGTATAATAATGTATATATATAACTTCATAAGCTCAGAGTTATCCAAACTTATGAACCCAAGATAGCGAACACATACACATAAGAAAAAACAACAAACAAAAGCAAGAGACTACACAAAAAATAAGATCAATATAAGACAAAAAAATACAAACACTTTATAGTCTAAGCAATTGGATGCTTGATATATCTATGTAATACATATCCTGACATTTAGTTTTTAGTTTCTCGAGTTTCAAGGTTCATGCACAAAACTCTAAAAAATCATTGGAAAATTGTTGAACGAATTTTTAGATATTTGAAAAGAAGAAGTTTCATTTTGATCCAATTCATATGGTTGTGATTTAAACCATCAAAAGCAATAAATCAGACTCAAAATGAAAAAAAAAAAAAAAACCAAAAACTAAAATTAGCCTTTTCCGTGCTTTAGGAGCTTTTTCCACAGATTTTTCATGGCTGAGTGTAATTCTCTATAAAGGGAAACTCTTTGGCTTATTGAACATCAAGTTTGAAGCTTATCCAAAGAAGCTCCTGGGTTTTGGGCTGTGGCGCAGGTTGGAGCAGAATTTTTTTTTTATTTGATGCAGATTCTGGACATTCTAGCTGCTGCCCTCTATCTTTTTTACGCATACATGTGTGTGCACTGCTGATTATAGTAAGTTGCTGCTATATTCTGTTTCTGTTCTTCACTTGCTACTGTTCAAGGACCACATCCTACTTTTTTATAGTTTCTCCACTTCCAACTTATGAGACGTATCCATTTTAGCCTTAAAAAGTTGATCTCTTTTTAAATTAATGAAATTGCTTTTTGGAGCTTTTCATCAGACTTTTCGCTAAAGAAGCTACAAACCTATATAAGAAGGCGTTAGGGGGTCACTCTTGGCATCTTCTAAGATCAACTTCTAGCATACTCAAGAAGTGTTGAGTGCTCTACCACTTGGAGGAGGTCTTCATAACTTTTGGTGCATATTTGGAGGAAATTTTAGAAGCGAACCATCAGCTTTTGCTTAGTTTTGTAAGTAGCAAGTTCCAATTTCAATTCTTCTATTGTTGCTGTTGTTCCAAGGCTTTTGCCTTCTACTTCAACACAAGGAGGAGATTATCTTGCTATTTAGGACAATTTCTGATTTAGGGTTTCTGAAACCCTAATATAAGAATTAGGATTTGCTATACAAACAATTCTAAACTGTTTCAATTCGCTTCAATTGCACATACACACACTCTTCATACATCTTAGGCACTTTATGCACAATTTGTTGTATCTAGAACCTTAAATTCAGCTTAGATTTAGTTTTGTATTAGCATACAATCAGTTTTGTATCATTACACACATTGTAATTTAACATTCACATTAGATAGTGTAAGTACACATTCAGCTTACTTTGACACTTTGACAAATTGTGTATTCTCTCTCTATTTCTCATTCATCTAATTTTGAGTCTTAAGGTGTGTTGGAAGATCCTATAAACCTCTTTATATTATTATCAGGGCCCACCTCACTTCCAACAAAATTATGTCATCATCCACACATAAAGGAAAGCGAATTCAACCGTTAAAAGAGCCTTTCACATGGGATTCAAGAGATGCACAAGCTCTCTCACTTTTTGCTATGGAAGTGAAGCATCATAGAAAATCTCTATCAAAGCATAAATCTTGCTAGGAAGGCTAATCTAAGGAGACAATGCCAATGCACGCATGAAAGTTTGTGTCTCATAATTTAAAGCTTAAGGACATTCGTGATCAACTTCTTCATATTTGAGTTAAGCATATATGATGAAGAGATGGTAAACACACTTATCAATTCACTTCCATCTACATACATTTCTTTTGTTACTTCTCTATTTCTCTACAAGAGATAGAGGAAACCAAGGGGTTTTGAAGAATCAAGTTAAAAAAATGCTATGTAAGCTTATAAAAGCTCTCTCTCTCTCTCTCTCTCTCTCTCTCTCTCTCTCTCTCTCTCTCTCTCTCTCTCTCTCTCTCTCTCTCTCTCTCTCTCTCTCTCTCTCTCTCTCTCTCTCTCTCTCTCTCTCTCTCTCTCTCTCTCTCTCTCTCTCTCTCTCTCTCTCTCTCTCTCTCTCTCTCTCTCAAGATCCGCGCGTTAGAGGGCGTCAGATCCGCGCGTTAGAGGGCGTCAGATCCGCGCGTCAGAGGGCGTCAGACCCGCTCTACCTGCTCTACCTGTGCGTCAGACCCGCGCGTCAGAACGTGTCAGATCCCGCGTCAGAGCGCGTCAGATCCGTGCGTCAGAGAGAGAGAGAGAGAGAGAGAGGGGAGCAGCCCCCCTCTTTCTTCATCTCGAGGGGAGGGTGAGGGAGGGGACCCTCTCCTTGAGCTTTCCAGCACCCTTCTCCTTGCTCCCTTGTCTATAGCAACAACATGGAAGGCAGGAAAAGCTTTGCCTCTGCCCTGTTGCACCAGCCCCTTTCTATACCAGCCCCAGTCAACAAACCAACAGCATGGGAGTCTTACTTACTCCAAGAACTGAAGAAACTCCAAGGAGAAATGGAAGCAATGAAGCAGGAAATTAGTAAGAAAGATGAACAAGTAGCCAGATTGCAACAAAAGCTTGATGAAACACAAGGAAACAGCCAGCAAACAGGAGTTGAATCAACAAATAAAGTCGACTTGGCAACACAATTATCCGAGGTAAAACTATCCAGCTCTACACATTTTTCAAAAGAAGTAATGTCTGTGGTAAAGGAGCATGAGTTGGTGGACAGCAACAAGAAAGTTATCAGGATTGGAGGCCTCCCCCTAGGATGGGACAGAGAGGACATCGCACCCGAGTTAAAAGATGACTGCATCCTTGAAACAGAAGTACTAGAAGCACAACTAACCAAGGTGGTCCCCTTCATCAATCTAGGGTCTCCGGTCTTCGTCACACCCAAAGGAACTCAGGCAAGGGTAAGCTATTTTGACATGTCAGATAAGATAGCTGTCATGAAGCAAGCAAAGTCACTACAAGGTACTAAAGTATGGATAGCAGATGAACTCACCCCACTCCAACTTAAAAATCGACCAGCAGAGTTAACTAAAGTCAGAGAAGCCAGGAAGAATGGAAAGTGGGCAGTATACAGAGGCGGTCAAGCTATTATCAGAGATTTCCATACCCATACCACATAGGAAGAAACAGCTATCTCCCTCATTTGTAATATATATTGATGTAATTTTGAAACTCTTATGAGTCATAAGAGTGCTTTGGAAGCCACATCCCCCCCTTTTATTTTGATTTTTCCCTTTTATTATAGCCCCTTGAGAGCTTCCCCCCCAAGTGGAATGTAATGTTTTGATGTACCTGATTGGTCCCATAGGTCGATTTCGGCCTCCCGTGGACGTTAATATATCTTTCTTTCTTTCTTTCTTTCTATGGTTTGAAGCAAGCACCAAGGACTTGATATGAAATTATTCATCAATATCTTTTATCTATTGGTTTTAAAAACTTAGAAGCTTCTCCTACCCTCTATGTTATGCTAGAGACAGATGTTTTGATCATAATCCATGGTAGCAGAGATACACAAATCGGAAAGATTTTTCCAATCAGTTCAATTTGTCCATGACCATTCCGTCTGTCCAATATTTTCTAGGGATGATATCATGTGGATTGTTACATTATGCCATTTGTGACTTATTTTTCATTATGTATTGCTCTTCTCTTGAGTTATAATGTACACTATGGCCATGGTTGCACTTGTAGGATGTACGACTTGTTTGGTCCAGTCTCATATATTCTATTTCGTTTGAATAGCGACATCCATTATGATCGACAAGTTTTGAACTTGAGTCAAGTTGGAGGTAATCGGGCAAGGTTAAAATGGAAATGGTTCATTTTTTTAAATCTTTGGTATTAAACTTAGATACCCGAATGATACCCAAAGAGCATGCAATTTGAGGCCTCGAAATTCACGACCTCGTTTTGCTCAAAAGTCTAACCTACATACTTTTAACTTGAACCTTGTTACTCTATCCATATGTATCAACACACTTTGTGGGAGAGTTGAGATAATTTTGCACATGAACTGAGAACATCAACCATGTGTCAGTGATTCTTGACTCTACTATCTATTCTTCTCAGCACAAGCAAGACTTAGGACCTTGCGGCTTTGGATGTGACTCATAAGATTTGAAGACATTTTGAGTCTTCATCTTGCTAGCTCATGAATCATTACTAAATATTTATTAATAACTTGTAATTTAGTTTTTAATTGTTAGACCACTATAGTTAGACCTTATGATTTATACAAGATACAAATAAATCATAAAACTTTACATATAAATATTCATGTCAAATTTTAGCATATAAATTGCACTCACAAGTCAAATTTGAGCGTATAATTCGCACTCACAAGCCACTATTAGAGACTAAATTGTAGTATACGTAGTATGTAGTATAATAATGTATGATGTATCTATTATTAATTATCTATGCATATAGTATAATAATGTATATATATAACTTCATAAGCTCAGAGTTATCCAAACTTATGAACCCAAGATAGCGAACACATACACATAAGAAAAAACAACAAACAAAAGCAAGAGACTACACAAAAAATAAGATCAATATAAGACAAAAAAATACAAACACTTTATAGTCTAAGCAATTGGATGCTTGATATATCTATGTAATACATATCCTGACATTTAGTTTTTAGTTTCTCGAGTTTCAAGGTTCATGCACAAAACTCTAAAAAATCATTGGAAAATTGTTGAACGAATTTTTAGATATTTGAAAAGAAGAAGTTTCATTTTGATCCAATTCATATGGTTGTGATTTAAACCATCAAAAGCAATAAATCAGACTCAAAATGAAAAAAAAAAAAAAACCAAAAACTAAAATTAGCCTTTTCCGTGCTTTAGGAGCTTTTTCCACAGATTTTTCATGGCTGAGTGTAATTCTCTATAAAGGGAAACTCTTTGGCTTATTGAACATCAAGTTTGAAGCTTATCCAAAGAAGCTCCTGGGTTTTGGGCTGTGGCGCAGGTTGGAGCAGAATTTTTTTTTTATTTGATGCAGATTCTGGACATTCTAGCTGCTGCCCTCTATCTTTTTTACGCATACATGTGTGTGCACTGCTGATTATAGTAAGTTGCTGCTATATTCTGTTTCTGTTCTTCACTTGCTACTGTTCAAGGACCACATCCTACTTTTTTATAGTTTCTCCACTTCCAACTTATGAGACGTATCCATTTTAGCCTTAAAAAGTTGATCTCTTTTTAAATTAATGAAATTGCTTTTTGGAGCTTTTCATCAGACTTTTCGCTAAAGAAGCTACAAACCTATATAAGAAGGCGTTAGGGGGTCACTCTTGGCATCTTCTAAGATCAACTTCTAGCATACTCAAGAAGTGTTGAGTGCTCTACCACTTGGAGGAGGTCTTCATAACTTTTGGTGCATATTTGGAGGAAATTTTAGAAGCGAACCATCAGCTTTTGCTTAGTTTTGTAAGTAGCAAGTTCCAATTTCAATTCTTCTATTGTTGCTGTTGTTCCAAGGCTTTTGCCTTCTACTTCAACACAAGGAGGAGATTATCTTGCTATTTAGGACAATTTCTGATTTAGGGTTTCTGAAACCCTAATATAAGAATTAGGATTTGCTATACAAACAATTCTAAACTGTTTCAATTCGCTTCAATTGCACATACACACACTCTTCATACATCTTAGGCACTTTATGCACAATTTGTTGTATCTAGAACCTTAAATTCAGCTTAGATTTAGTTTTGTATTAGCATACAATCAGTTTTGTATCATTACACACATTGTAATTTAACATTCACATTAGATAGTGTAAGTACACATTCAGCTTACTTTGACACTTTGACAAATTGTGTATTCTCTCTCTATTTCTCATTCATCTAATTTTGAGTCTTAAGGTGTGTTGGAAGATCCTATAAACCTCTTTATATTATTATCAGGGCCCACCTCACTTCCAACAAAATTATGTCATCATCCACACATAAAGGAAAGCGAATTCAACCGTTAAAAGAGCCTTTCACATGGGATTCAAGAGATGCACAAGCTCTCTCACTTTTTGCTATGGAAGTGAAGCATCATAGAAAATCTCTATCAAAGCATAAATCTTGCTAGGAAGGCTAATCTAAGGAGACAATGCCAATGCACGCATGAAAGTTTGTGTCTCATAATTTAAAGCTTAAGGACATTCGTGATCAACTTCTTCATATTTGAGTTAAGCATATATGATGAAGAGATGGTAAACACACTTATCAATTCACTTCCATCTACATACATTTCTTTTGTTACTTCTCTATTTCTCTACAAGAGATAGAGGAAACCAAGGGGTTTTGAAGAATCAAGTTAAAAAAATGCTATGTAAGCTTATAAAAGCTCTCTCTCTCTCTCTCTCTCTCTCTCTCTCTCTCTCTCTCTCTCTCTCTCTCTCTCTCTCTCTCTCTCTCTCTCTCTCTCTCTCTCTCTCTCTCTCTCTCTCTCTCTCTCTCTCTCTCTCTCTCTCTCTCTCTCTCTCTCTCTCTCTCTCTCTCTCTCTCTCTCTCTCTCTCTCTCTCTCTCAAGATCCGCGCGTTAGAGGGCGTCAGATCCGCGCGTTAGAGGGCGTCAGATCCGCGCGTCAGAGGGCGTCAGACCCGCTCTACCTGCTCTACCTGTGCGTCAGACCCGCGCGTCAGAACGTGTCAGATCCCGCGTCAGAGCGCGTCAGATCCGCGCGTCAGAGAGAGAGAGAGAGAGAGAGAGGGGAGCAGCCCCCCTCTTTCTTCATCTCGAGGGGAGGGTGAGGGAGGGGACCCTCTCCTTGAGCTTTCCAGCACCCTTCTCCTTGCTCCCTTGTCTATAGCAACAACATGGAAGGCAGGAAAAGCTTTGCCTCTGCCCTGTTGCACCAGCCCCTTTCTATACCAGCCCCAGTCAACAAACCAACAGCATGGGAGTCTTACTTACTCCAAGAACTGAAGAAACTCCAAGGAGAAATGGAAGCAATGAAGCAGGAAATTAGTAAGAAAGATGAACAAGTAGCCAGATTGCAACAAAAGCTTGATGAAACACAAGGAAACAGCCAGCAAACAGGAGTTGAATCAACAAATAAAGTCGACTTGGCAACACAATTATCCGAGGTAAAACTATCCAGCTCTACACATTTTTCAAAAGAAGTAATGTCTGTGGTAAAGGAGCATGAGTTGGTGGACAGCAACAAGAAAGTTATCAGGATTGGAGGCCTCCCCCTAGGATGGGACAGAGAGGACATCGCACCCGAGTTAAAAGATGACTGCATCCTTGAAACAGAAGTACTAGAAGCACAACTAACCAAGGTGGTCCCCTTCATCAATCTAGGGTCTCCGGTCTTCGTCACACCCAAAGGAACTCAGGCAAGGGTAAGCTATTTTGACATGTCAGATAAGATAGCTGTCATGAAGCAAGCAAAGTCACTACAAGGTACTAAAGTATGGATAGCAGATGAACTCACCCCACTCCAACTTAAAAATCGACCAGCAGAGTTAACTAAAGTCAGAGAAGCCAGGAAGAATGGAAAGTGGGCAGTATACAGAGGCGGTCAAGCTATTATCAGAGATTTCCATACCCATACCACATAGGAAGAAACAGCTATCTCCCTCATTTGTAATATATATTGATGTAATTTTGAAACTCTTATGAGTCATAAGAGTGCTTTGGAAGCCACATCCCCCCCTTTTATTTTGATTTTTCCCTTTTATTATAGCCCCTTGAGAGCTTCCCCCCCAAGTGGAATGTAATGTTTTGATGTACCTGATTGGTCCCATAGGTCGATTTCGGCCTCCCGTGGACGTTAATATATCTTTCTTTCTTTCTTTCTTTCTATGGTTTGAAGCAAGCACCAAGGACTTGATATGAAATTATTCATCAATATCTTTTATCTATTGGTTTTAAAAACTTAGAAGCTTCTCCTACCCTCTATGTTATGCTAGAGACAGATGTTTTGATCATAATCCATGGTAGCAGAGATACACAAATCGGAAAGATTTTTCCAATCAGTTCAATTTGTCCATGACCATTCCGTCTGTCCAATATTTTCTAGGGATGATATCATGTGGATTGTTACATTATGCCATTTGTGACTTATTTTTCATTATGTATTGCTCTTCTCTTGAGTTATAATGTACACTATGGCCATGGTTGCACTTGTAGGATGTACGACTTGTTTGGTCCAGTCTCATATATTCTATTTCGTTTGAATAGCGACATCCATTATGATCGACAAGTTTTGAACTTGAGTCAAGTTGGAGGTAATCGGGCAAGGTTAAAATGGAAATGGTTCATTTTTTTAAATCTTTGGTATTAAACTTAGATACCCGAATGATACCCAAAGAGCATGCAATTTGAGGCCTCGAAATTCACGACCTCGTTTTGCTCAAAAGTCTAACCTACATACTTTTAACTTGAACCTTGTTACTCTATCCATATGTATCAACACACTTTGTGGGAGAGTTGAGATAATTTTGCACATGAACTGAGAACATCAACCATGTGTCAGTGATTCTTGACTCTACTATCTATTCTTCTCAGCACAAGCAAGACTTAGGACCTTGCGGCTTTGGATGTGACTCATAAGATTTGAAGACATTTTGAGTCTTCATCTTGCTAGCTCATGAATCATTACTAAATATTTATTAATAACTTGTAATTTAGTTTTTAATTGTTAGACCACTATAGTTAGACCTTATGATTTATACAAGATACAAATAAATCATAAAACTTTACATATAAATATTCATGTCAAATTTTAGCATATAAATTGCACTCACAAGTCAAATTTGAGCGTATAATTCGCACTCACAAGCCACTATTAGAGACTAAATTGTAGTATACGTAGTATGTAGTATAATAATGTATGATGTATCTATTATTAATTATCTATGCATATAGTATAATAATGTATATATATAACTTCATAAGCTCAGAGTTATCCAAACTTATGAACCCAAGATAGCGAACACATACACATAAGAAAAAACAACAAACAAAAGCAAGAGACTACACAAAAAATAAGATCAATATAAGACAAAAAAATACAAACACTTTATAGTCTAAGCAATTGGATGCTTGATATATCTATGTAATACATATCCTGACATTTAGTTTTTAGTTTCTCGAGTTTCAAGGTTCATGCACAAAACTCTAAAAAATCATTGGAAAATTGTTGAACGAATTTTTAGATATTTGAAAAGAAGAAGTTTCATTTTGATCCAATTCATATGGTTGTGATTTAAACCATCAAAAGCAATAAATCAAACTCAAAATGAAAAAAAAAAAAAAACCAAAAACTAAAATTAGCCTTTTCCGTGCTTTAGGAGCTTTTTCCACAGATTTTTCATGGCTGAGTGTAATTCTCTATAAAGGGAAACTCTTTGGCTTATTGAACATCAAGTTTGAAGCTTATCCAAAGAAGCTCCTGGGTTTTGGGCTGTGGCGCAGGTTGGAGCAGAATTTTTTTTTTATTTGATGCAGATTCTGGACATTCTAGCTGCTGCCCTCTATCTTTTTTACGCATACATGTGTGTGCACTGCTGATTATAGTAAGTTGCTGCTATATTCTGTTTCTGTTCTTCACTTGCTACTGTTCAAGGACCACATCCTATCTCTTCAAGTGTGGAAGAGCTTCATGCTGTTGCTTTACATGAGAGGAGGTTCAATTCTACCAGGGTTTTGGTGCTGGACTGTTTCTAACAGTCAACATCCATGACATTTGCACATACACACATTCTATTTGCTCCTAGACACTCTCTTCTCTTTCATATGTACCTAGAATGCTTTTATTTCCAGCCTATATTCAGTTTGTAATTATTCTTTCACATTGTAGACATTATATCAGCATATATTTCTGAGCAGACATTAAACTACTCGTTTACATCTCTCCTGTCTCTTATCTAATATCTTCGTCATTTCATCTACCTATTTGGTTCAAGGGATGTATATATTAAGGTTCTAAGTATTGGAAAGATCCTGTGATTTTGTGGGCCTACCATATGCGCATGCAAGCAAGACAGACCAAAACTCTTAAATAATAAATATTAAGCGTTGTACATCGATATGCATTAAAAAGAGCTTTTAACTGGAGTACTTTAATAGGAGCCCTGTTTCTAACATGATTAGCACACATGAACACATCAAACAAATAAAACTGTGAGAGTTTGTTCAACAACATGGTTTTGGCCATTTCTATAAGACTCCTATTCTTTCTTCCAGCCACACCATTTAATTCAAGAGTACAATACATATAGAGAGAAAAGGAATATAGAGGCAATATAAAGAGAAGATAGCACACGAGAGATATATAAGGAGCTCTGCTCCAAATATAAACTTTGCATTCCATGATTGAAGTTACTAGATAGCATAGAAGATACACTTGATGTTCAAGATGATGCACACAAGTTCTCTAATGACTCCAAAACCTTCAACGCTGAAGTATGATCTCCTTCACAAGAAAAATAGTTGTTGCACATCTTGAAGATGATGAAGAAAACACAACACCTTCTCCAAGCTGAAGGAACCTCCTTCCCCAAGCTAGCTCATGAGAAGAGCTCCAAGAAGTGATGATCAAATGTGTCAATATGCTTGCCTATTTATAGGGCTATGTATGCCTTGGTCAACAACTCAAGAATAAAGCAAAAGTCCTCCAAAAACTGCCATCCCACGATTGACAACAAAATTTACCTAGCATATAGACTCAAATATACCCAGAAGATTATCAAGGTTGGCCAATCCTTTCCAAATCAAAACTTATATGTTCCCATCTACACTTATTGTACACACACTCACATACACACAAGGTGTTACATTTACCACTTGATGATCCTGTATAAGCTTGCCTCCTTGCTTACGTAAGTCGTCTTCTATGACCGCAAGACTTGTTTGTCAATTTCCATATATGATTGACTAACTAACTTCAAGGAGCACTAGAAGGTTAACTAGTGGTTGAAGATCATTTCGAAAGTACATATCCAAGACGCAATGCTCTCCAAGCTGTTTTCACTTTTGATTCCAGCAAATCCAGCAGATAACGTAAAATTCAAGCAAAATAAGATAGATTTTCTTTCATACAAATAGTATCCATACTTTTGTTGCTTCTATAATAGCTTCAATCTGACACGTTTCTTCTTCAATGTCACCCCTCCTGGATTGTAGTTTCAAAATAGCATTCAGCTTACTTCTTATGGATTGAAAACTTGATGACCATTGTTGAATATGTAGCTTAGCTTGATTCGAACCTTCCATAAAGGTTTGATCTTCCTACATGTGGCCAAATTCTCTATGTTTTTCTCCTCTGATTCCAATTGTTGGTTTTTAAGCCCATAATAGATATATAGAAACAAAGAGAATATAGAGACAATATAAAGAGAAGATAGCACATGATAGAGATGCAAGGAGTTATGCTCCAAATATAACTTTTCCTCCACAAAAGATATAGTTGTTGCACACCATGAAGATGACCAAGGAAACACAACTCTACCTCCTCCAAGTTGAAGGGACCTCCTTCTCCAAGCTAGCTCATAAGAAGAGCTCCAAGAAGTGATGATAAAAATCTTCAATATGATTGGGGCTATGTATGTCTTGGTTAACAAGCCAAGGATAAAGCAAAAGTTGCCCAAAAACTGCCATCCCCCGATTTGCAGCAAAATTCAAGGAATCGCTTTTATTTTATGAGTTCCTTTATGTGCTCAGTATGCTAGACTCTAGTTATAGCCATTGGATCTTAAACTATGCGTTCTATAGGATTTTGACATCTGTCCAATTCACTTTCTACTTTTTAATGTGCTTTTCATACACAACCTAGAATTAAGATTTGACTTAAAACCATGATATTTGTTCCAAATGTACAACTATTATACATGGTTGGATAGCTCTCAAGGAGCTGCTCAAATTATGTGATAAAAGTTTCACACAAAAAATTGACCCTCTTTGACTAGTTTGACCAAACTTTGTTCACCATTATTCTGAGACTTTAACTTACCGATAGGGTCCCTAGTGAAAGATTGCCATATTCAACATATTTTCTAACAATCCCCTCCTAACCTCACACTAGGGGAATATGTGAAGTCGGTATATTTGTTCTTTGTTGCAGTAGTTGAAGATTTAAGTACTTTTATAATTTTCACATATCATGCAAAGTATCCATGAATGCACACAAGGACCTTTGACATGAAGAGCACTCTCATAACACACATCACAAAGAGAACTCATACATCCTCCATTCTTCTCAACCAAGTATTACTTGGAAGGATAGAGACAACTTTAGGATGTCATGTAATTAAATAAGATATAGACTCAAACATACTCCCAATCTTATCATGTTTGGCCAGACTTCTTCAAATCAAGGTTATATGCTCTCATCTACACCTATTGTATATACAGACACACAAGGTGTTACATTCAATGCATGTAGATCCTATATAAGTTTCTTCATGTAGAGATAAAACCCCTCCTTGTGCACATAATTCGTCATCCATGACCACCATGACCTATTTGCCAACTCCCATATATGGTTGAGTGAGTAACTTCAAGGAGCACAAGAAGGTTGACTATAGGTTGAACATCACTTCAAAAGTACATTATACCCAAGAAGCAATGCTCCCAAGCTGTGTTGACTATTGATTCCAACAAATCCAATAAAACATAACATTCAAGCAAATATGCTAGAATTTCCTGCATACATATAATCCACACCTTTGTCGCTCCTATAATAGCTACAATCTGTTTTGTTTCTTCTCCAATGTCACCCCTCCTAGAGGTTGACTCTTCAAAATAGTATTCAGCTGCTTCATATAGATGACTTTATGACCACAATTGAATATGTAGCTTAGCTTGATTTGAACCAACCATTAAGATTTGAACCAACCCATGGCCGAATTCTAGATGTACTCTATGTTTCCTTGCTCTCATTCCCATTGTTGATTTTTAGGCCCACGATAGATATAGAGACAAAGAGAATATAGAGACTAGGTAAAGAGAAGATAGCATATGAGAGAGATGTAAGGAACCATGCTCCAAATATACACTTTACATCCCATGATTGAAGTTACAAAATAGCATAGAAGATACACTTGATGTTCAAGATGATGAATACAAACTGTCCCATAACTCCAAAAACCTCCAAAGCTGAAGTATGATCTTCTCAACAAAAGATATAGCTGCTGCACACCTTGAAGGTGATAAAGAAAACACAACTCCACGTCCTCCAAGTTGAAGGAACCTCCTTCTCCAAGCTAGCTCATGAGAAGAGCTCCAAGGAGTGATGATAAAAAGTATCAATATGCTTGGTTAACAAGTCAAGAATAAAGCAAAAGCTGCCCAAAAATTGTCATCCTTCTATTTGCGGAAAAATTACAGAATAACTTTTTTTATTATTATTTTATGAGTTTTTTAATGGGACGCATGTGTTGATTATAGCCATTGGATCCTAAATTGTATTTTCTATAGGATTTTGACATATGTCTGATTTGCTTTTCACTTTTTGATGTTTCGACGCACAATTTGAAACTAGGGTTTGATTTTTGACCATGATATTTGTCCAAATACGCAAGTGTTGTATATGCTTGGATAGCTCTCAAGGATCTATAATAAAAGGTTTACCCAAAAATTGACCATCTTTGACTTGTCTTACCAGCCCTTTAACCAAACTTTAACCACCAGTATCTTGAGACTTTTTTAACCTGTAGATAGGTCCCTCGCAAAAGGTTGCCCTATTTGATATATTTTCTAACATCCACAAATATAAAAACGGATGAGGTCAAGCTTCCTAGAAGCTTTAGTCATGAATCCTTTCTTAAAAGGGAATTTGTGCATTTTACCTTGAATGCAACTCTCACACTTAAGAGTGAGGGTACTCTAAGTCGAGCAAAGACCTAACCATATCATGCTTTTCAATATCATTACATCATTAAAGTTTAGATGGCCATATCTAAAGCTCGATGTAATTCAAGTTATTGCTTCCTTGAACTATAAGGGCATTAGAGTGGTCTAGGTGAATAAATCCTTCTAAGACAATACGAGAAAACAATATTTTTTCCTAAAGTCTTATCTTTCACAAAACACTTAGTGTTATCAAATGTCACTCTCCAATCCTCTTTAAGAAGTACAAAAATACATATCAAATTTTTAGAAATCTCAAGCATGTACAAGCCATCACAAAGGTGTTTAGTACCATTTTTTGCCTCTTATGGAATAGTGCCTATGCCTTTAAATGGAAGAGAGTGATTATTTGCCCAAATTCACCCTCAAATGAAAGTTCAACTATAAGCTCATGGTAGTCAACCACACGGCTATATAGCATATCAGCTCCATTATGTACAGTATCAACTCAATATTATGACGTCGCCACTAATGTCATCAGTGCCCAATAATGGGTAGAGAGCTAAGAATGAATACATGCTCACACATGCACCCCACAACGCACAACACACAATGAGCATGAGCTCATAAGAAGCTCCGCAAACTTCATTTCTACCACTTCCAAAAGTGATGGGCAAACTCAGCCATAATGAAGCCTAGCACCAAATGCAAACAAAAGATAAGAGAAATTATAGAAACTACATACTTGTTGGGGTATACACACCTAACAACAGGTCACAACTCGGACGAAGAATCCACAAGTGAAAATTGCATGTCCACTAATACGAAAATCACATATACCAAAATAAATCCAAATAAACCCCGAATTCTCCCTCAAATGAAAGTGCAACTATAAGCTCATGGTAGTCAACCACAAGACTATATAGGATATCAGCTCCATTATGCACAATATCGATTCAATATCATGACATCCCCACTAACGTCAATTAATTTGGATTATTTGGACCAACTTATGAAATGCTAGAGAATAAGTTCTTATGTTGAGTGATATGCTTTGAAGCACCACTATCCAATAGCCAAATATTGAATAAAGAGATAGAAATTAACCTCCTTTTCATCTAGATTAGTGATTGTGGCAAAGACAAAGTCTTGTTAACATTCACTTATCATATTGGAATCTTCTGATTTATTCTCATCAACACTTTAGACCACATCTTGATCCAAAGGTTAATATTAATGACACATGACTTCTTAAAAGTTATTCCAAGATTATCAAAAGCCTAGATAGCTATTTGCCGCGGCTTTTTACAAAAAATTAGCTTGGCATTGATGAGGGCCCAGTTGCCTCTGGACGCATTAGCATCATTTGAAACTTGCAAGATCCGTACATCTTTATCGAACGTGTTAGTAACATTACTGACATGACTTTTTTTTTGCCCAGCAAGCTTAGTGTTTATCGAATTCAGATTTCAAAATAGCCATTTGTTTTGCGTATTGGCCGTCTTTTTTACGTGTTCCTTGCTGCAGCCTGCAAGTGTCGTGATTTGAACCTTTCAAGGCTCAAACTTGAAGCCTCAGGACTCAAGGTGTGTACTATGGTCCATGGAGCTGCAAGCATAGACTCTAGAATGACTATGGGCTGCATGCTCCAAAGTCTTATGCATTTTCATGAATGGTTATAACTTATACATGGATGATGATACATAACTACATTCATGATCCCCCCCTCTTCTTGGACATAGGACATTGCATATATGATATGCATATACACATTACAAAGTGCATTATGCATATGCACATTGTATTATGCATATGCACATTGTATTATGCATAGGCACATTGCATTATGCATAGGCCATAATGCACATTGCATATGCATAATGCCATTGCATATTGCATATGCATATCAATATGCACATTGCATATGCATATCAATATGCACATTGCATATGCATATCAATATGCAATGTGCACATTGCATATGCACGCGCACATTGCATATGCATGTGCACATTGCAAGTGCATATGCACATTGCACATATGCATATGCTATAAACAAGTCATATGTCAACAATCAAAGAATTATTGACTTATTGAATTATTTGTTTTTTTTATTGTAATGGGACTATACTGAGAAGGTGAAGACCTTGAGAAAAGGTCAATATAGATGCAAATGCAAATTGTGGCCATGTATGGGATAGAGGGGCTAACAGGATAAGGGCACAAATCCTCGGTTTGGAAGGATATGGTGTTTGTAGATGTGATAATGCTCCCCAAGAGGTTAAAGATGTGTGTAAGGACTTGCAAGCAAAGGGGGTAATGAAAGTGGTGATGCATCTTATGTACATATGGAGTCCATTGGTGATTCATTTATGCATGGATCCACCTTGTTGACGATTATATCCAAGAAGAAGTAACTTCATAGTTTTCTCTTCGACAATAAAGTTATCGTTGGGATTGGGTTTGCAAATGACACTAAGTTCTTTACCATGCCCTACCTAAGATCCATTCATGCACATATTCATATTTGTAATATCTTTCTCAATGCACATATTGATTCGAATTCATAACGATGGTGGAAAGATATTCTTGATCTCATTATATATGCATGCCTATCATTGTACTTGGATTAAAAATTCATTTCACTCTCCACAACCATGGACATTGTTATTGGCAAAGTCTTGAACATTGTTAATATCAATTAAAGGAAGCTAGCGATTGAACACCTGACCGAAGAGTCTCTCATGGGCCCTTGAAATTATGCTCCCAGTGTTCCTCTTTTATATTCAGCTTATGGAAAATATTTCTATGTTTGCTCCATTGGGGTAGAACAAAAACTACAAGCAATTCATTGGACTTGGGATCTCCCTATTGGTCTGTTCTGTGTACACTTTCTGTGGCATCCTCACTTGGTTCAAATGCTTAATATTTCCCCAAACTTTGGCAAAGATAATGATATTATTTGGGTTGTTGAGCATTTGTTTCTAGATTATGTGGTTCAGCTGGCAACCCATTAATACTCTCATTTTTTGAGTGAAGGGCTTTGTTCACCCATGTCATTCTGCCTTCCCTGCTCCGTGATCAGTTACTGCTAGCATGTCTGCCTGAGAAACAGACATTCTACTCATGTCATCATCCGTTGTACGTTTTGGGGTGATCCACAGCATTCTCTACTGTTACACTGGAGGAGATGTCCTCCTGCAAATAATGAATCACATAACATGTCCTTCCAAAAACAAAAATGTGCGTGCGTGCGTGCGTGCGTGCGTGTGTGTGTATGTATGTATGTATGCATGTACAGGATATTTTCCAAGAACCAAAAAGAAAAAAAGGTATCCATGTGTATGTGTACAAACATAGATATTTGAGTGTAATTGCATGCATGCCCTCCTAAGAGAGAGAAAACCAGACTCACATACCAATAAAAGGTAATAAGTATCAAACCTAGCTAAAGAGAAAAAAGTGGGAGGGTTTTCTTTTTGTGGTATGGATAATAAAAAAAGCGCTGTGCAGAAGATGCAAAAAAAAGAGGAAATAGAAGAGGTAAGAGTGTAAAGGGGGGACACAGGAAGAAAAAAAAGCAGCAGACAATGTGAAAGAACAAGAATGGTTAAAACATCTTCACAAGGATAAAGATAAACCTATGAGATCTTCAGAGCAATAAAAATGCTATAGTATCAAACACTAAAAATTAATGGGTCTGAATTTGTTTTAACAAAGAAATGCAATGCTTTAGATGAATAAATGAAAATTCAATGGCACTCAATTGTATAAAGAGAAGATCTTAGTTTGCCAACAAGGTGAGGCAGACCAACAAATGCAACAGTTTTAGTCCATAGCAAAAAAGTCATAAACACTAAATTGATTGCAAAAGAGACAAATACAAGAAATAATACTTTACCGGAACAGTTTGAAATGGAATAGTATTCGATTTGAGTGGATACATATAATCATTGATCATTGGTTCTCCCACAAATCTATGGAAGGGTTCAATCAAATTCAGTACACCATCAAGGATAGCAAGGCCAATTATAGCAAGCCAGTCATGAATATGGAATCTGAGAAGCTTGTAAGAGGCCCCCCTAAGGGTCAAGATGACTTCATGTTCAATATCATTTATAATCCTTCCATGATCAACCATGGACTGCTGGTTATCTTGCTCTGATTTACCTGCACCGTCTATAAAGGTACCCAATTAGTACGGAGAACACATCAAAAGACAAACTGATATGCCAGAAATCCAACGTCCTTTCTAGAATAAATTAAGCGGATTGTGGTTCATTGTATCATTCCTTGATTGTAAAGGTTATAACATGGGAAAAAAAAAAAGCAGAACAACAAAAACTTAATGTGCATAGTTTGAAGAGTTGAGGATACTTACTATCGAGATAGGATCCTAAAGAAATATGTCCATCTTCACCTGCACAGTAGAATTATGAGTTAATGATAAGACTTCAGAGTCAGATTGCCTATTACCACCCAGCTGCTTAAACTAGAAAGGTTTTGTCTGTTGAGGTGTATGGCACATATGCATTTCAATTCTCTACACTGTGTGTGTGTGTGTGTGCGCGCGCGTGTGTGTGTGTGTGTGTGTGTGTGTGTGTGTGTGTGTGTGTGTGTGTGTGTGTGTGTGTGTGTGTGTGTGTGTGTGTGTGTGTGTGCGCGCGCGCATGCGTGCAGACAAGTGTTCGTAAAGTCATGTGGGAAGGAGTGGGGGAGGAAACGAAAGACAAAGAGTTAAAGATGAATGAAAAGGGAGGAAGAGAACAGCCAATAAGAGGGGAGGTAGGGTCTTTCGCTCTTTGTACCTCATAGGTGTATGCCGACTTTGCATCACCTTGTACGCACAAGTGCTGAGAATCATACCACTCAGATTGATTGGAGCATACCCTCCAAATAAGATAATACCGTTCATTTGAGATTATTAAAAACGAATAACTATGAATGAATGGCTTAAAACTATTGAGAAAGCTAGCACAAAAAGCTTCAGGGCCTTCAAAGATGGAACAAACAGCATCATCTGGTCTATTCATTGCATAGACACTTTTGAATTATTACAAAAGTAGCCACCTTCGCAATTAGGAGTTGTTGGCCTTTTGCCCTCTGCAAAGTCAAGCCACATAGGCCTATTTGAATTTCAAAGCTACCTCATAATAATAGAAAATAGATTCAAATAAGATATATAATTCTATAGATTAAAACATCCTCTTTCAGAAAGACAAGGGCAAGAGTCCATGCCTAAATCTCAAAAAATCGTGATCTTTCCTGAATATGATTCTTCAAAAGAAAAAAGATTCATCTTCCACATCTCTAAATAAAAAACAATCTCCCAGCCACTCCATCCACAAAAGACAACTTCCTAGATTAAAAAAAGTTGATGTCTCAAAAAATCCATTACAGTATAATGTTAGATGTTCTATAGGGTGCATGAATATCAAGGACCTCCAAACGACTGATAAGGAAAACTTGTGAAATTCTGCCTGATGAGGTGGGCTGTTTTCGTCTAGGTCCACTGTCGTTCAAGTTTTTTGGATGCACATACAATATTCTTTTAAAAACACTTTGTGGAATGTTTGGTATTTCAGAATATGATATGCTTGTATACATCTCTCAATCCGAAATTCAATGATCAATAAAATTCAAGCCACCAAACTCAATCAGTCCCCTTGTTCGACTAACAAAAACATTTCTAGAGTTCCTGTTATTCCTCCCTTTTTTTCCCCCTCTCTCTGTGTGTGTGTGTGTGTGTGTGTGTGTGTGTGTGTGTGTGTGTGTGTGTGTGTGTGTGTGTGTGTGTGTGTGTGCGCGCGCGCGCGCGTGCCTGTGCACATGTGCATGAGCACACAGATGCGAGGGATGTGCATGTGCAGGCAAATCGCATGAGCCCTGTGCCCTTAATTATACTCTGTACATCACTTAAAGCAAATCCTACTTAAATCTTCTCTGCAATCCCGATTCCCAATGACTACTGAACCTACTCTTTCTGTACGAATAGTGTACCTAAAGAAGACTTCTACAAAGAACATTTCTAGAATTCATATACATGCATATTCAGCTGGTCTCTCTCTAGCCTACCCTTCTTTCTCCTGTTTTGCATCTAGAAATGGCTATGGTCTACCTTATCCTTCTTTCTCCTGTTTTGCATCTAGAAATGGCTATGTCCCAACGTCAATGGCAGCAAAGAAATAGACGCTTGGTCCCAACCTCAATGGCACATGTTTACCTCATCTAAAAGAGTCTGGTTAAGCTGCAGAGCAACCTACATGATCTGCACCTTATCTCCTACATGTTTTTGGCTGCTTAGCACTGTGAGACTTGGCCCTACCCACAATTGTGACCACCTTATTAAAAGAAAAGGACGATGTGCAATTACTGCTGCCTTTAATACCAGAATAATGCAACTCTGCTTAAAAGATGCTTAAACCTGTTGCATAATCCTTCTTGGGCATAATAGAGTAAAAGGATTTCAACAATTTGACCAGTATAGTAATCTTTCCCATCTCAGATGGATCTGAATGAACTGAATGATTTTTATTCAGTTTCTTTTCTTGGGTCATTCCAAAACTGCCTTCTTTTTTAAGTCATTTCCTCTTTGTGTTGATAAAGTACAACCCCTCCTCCTAGGATGAGAAGATGCGCATAGCTTGCCCAAGGGAAGAAGGTTTGTTGGTCAGTTGGAACTTGAAAGGGATTTCCATCTAACCAATATGGGTTGAAAAGGAATATAAGGTGCAGCTACTGATAAAGGGAGGCTTTGATCATGCATGAGATTTTCCTCCCACAAAGGATGGGAGGTCAAGGATAAATCCCAGAGGCTTCTGGAAATTTTGGAGGGCATGAGTGGTGCTAAAGACAAGGAGCAGCCCCACAGACTAAAGTCACATGGGGACACGTCCCTCGGCCCTAGGGACGCCGGGACGCCCTCCCCAATATGAAAGGTGGAGGGATGGGAAAAGGGAACGGCTGCCATCCCCCCATACATATCTGAAACAGATTTCCGTCCCCCGCACGCATCCTTGGGACGTTTTCTGGTGACAGACCCTGTCCGGGACAGGGATGGGCAGTTTGGCAGCTGAATGAATTGGGCTTGAAATTCAATGTGAATTTTGATTTCTTAATCCAACTTTTGATGCCTACTTTTAGGACTTCTAGAAGCGTCTTTCAATCCACACACAAGCATAAAAAGGCCTCATTTCAAGTCATCGAGTCACAAGTTCACTTACAGCTTCAGGGACTCAATGCATAGAAGGAGATCCTTTTAAAGCATGGGAGGTGACACAGGGTCACAGTCCATACAAAGTGGCAAATAAAGAACTTGAAGATGCATAAGCCACTGATGGTGTTCTAGAAATTGAGACTCCCCACTTGGATTCTCCCTACTCATTACATTTATGTTGTTATTGTGGTCTCTACATTTATGTTGCTATTGTGGTCTCAACATTTATGTTCCAATCATATGAAGTGTTTTTGTAATGCATTGTACATGTTCGTTGTTTATGCTTAAGAAACACCTCTTTTCTATGGTTTATCTGTATTGGTCATTTAATATATTAGAAACTAATTGTAGATGACTTTCATTTGATTATCTGAAAAGAATTTAACATTTTTTTAGCGCTGTCCCAAGGACTCGTCCCTGCGACACCCTAGGCTCTGTCCCCATACCCGGGACACTACCGTTCCCGGGACCCATCCCGGTCCCCTCGTGACTTTGCCACAGACTGTCCCATAGGCCCCTACAAGGGATCCAGAAAATGGTTCTAAGGGAAGCTAGATGGCCCAAAGGGCAGTGCCGCTAGCCACCCAAGAAGGCAGCCAAAGGCAGCTCCATTTGGGGAGCCTCAGAGGTGCCTTGAGGGCAGCCTGGTAGGGGCAGCTGATAGGTGGCTGCCAGCCCTAAGACACCGCCGCTTCAGGTAACTACAGCCACTACCCTGACTTGATGGACCCCCTCCTTCATGCAAGAGGAGGTAAGTTTTATTTTGCAGGGCTGAGGAGCTCCAGCTGCAGCAGGCGATGCAAATATTCAGAACTCTCTCTTCTCTTGGCAACCCTACGCATGAGTAAAGCCAATTATGGAAGAAGGCCATCAACTGGCACTAGAATCCAGGTGCGATGAACTACCTGGGAAAGGGATTTTGGTTTTTCGGCCAAATACTAATTTGGGAAAGTCTCTTAATTTTAGAGGAGATTACTTCGTAATAGAAGACATGGAAGCCTTCCATTTTTGGAAAAATTATGTAAACGCTTGCTACTTTTATCTGAAAACTCATCAATAATTACAAGTTTCCCCTCATTCTTGAAAGGAAAGCATTCATTTCCAAGCTTTCAAGCTTAAGGACAGCAGCCAGCTTCATCTATTCTAGCACACAGGATCACCAAAACTGCTCAGCTCATGGAGATGGAGATGGAGATGGAGATGGAGATGGAGATGGAGATGGAGATGGAGATGGAGATGATGGAGATGGAGATGGAGATGGAGATGGAGATGGAGATTAGTAAAAAAAAACCGTGAGTTTTTGGTCAAAAATATAATTTGTTTAGGTCATTCACAGTGTAAATTGCTCTAAACGATTTTTATCACTATTTGCACGATTTCTATTTTTTTAATCCTCTTCCTAGATCGTGTTTTAATGGTTCTTATGAGGTGGTTTTTCTGATTTTTGAGTCATTCCAGCATGCGCAGAACCGAATGTATTACTTCATAGCCATGGCCCATTGAGCACTTGAGCTTGTGAGCTTCAATAGCGCTCGGCCTTCTTCCTTCCGAGTCCCACCCGAGTGCCTCTCAGCCCTTTTTGTTTGTTGGGGTTGGGGGGGGGGGGGGGGGGGGGGGGGGGGGGGGGGGGAGAGAGAGAGAGAGAGAGAGAGAGAGAGAGAGAGAGAGAGAGAGAGAGAGAGAGAGAGAGAGAGAGAGAGAGAGAGAGAGAGAGAGAATCTTGACTCTTGAGACTTAAGAGTCTTAAGTGACTGTTCAAGAATCAAAGTTCAGGTAGCATAGAAAAATGTCACCTTGTGCCTCAACAAATCATGGAGGATTTGACTCTGAAGTTGCAATTGAGTCAAGGGGTTGGGAGTATGAAGTTGAGTGATGATTCCCTTGATACACCTGAGATGCATGGGAATATTGAAGACTCCTCTACGAGACCTTCCAAAACGGCTCGTACCGATAGTATGAGCTCATATGGTGCATCCATAGATCTTACTCCAATTCCATGGGTGCGGCCACCCTCTAGTAGTGATCCCATACCTAAGAACTTGTGAGAGAGTAATGTCTTCATAGGGGTAGCATGAAGGCATCTTTGCAAAAATAAGCAATAGTGCAAACAACAAAAGAGATTAGCAAAATGTTTATTTTATGTGGCATCCCATTCAATGTAGCAAACACGACTACAAGACAGAGGGCAATGAGAGTTGTGAGTCTCATAGACACTCCCTAAGAAGGACCATATGGAAGAATCCTACACACTACTAAGCTTACTAAACAAAAGCTTGCAGTAGAGACTGAAATGTTGTCATCGCATTCTCGTGAGAGATATCCAGTTAACTTCTGTGAGTTGCATAGGCACTCCCGAAGAAGGACCATATGGGAGAATCCTTCGAATTACTAAGCTTACTAAACAAAAGCTTGCAGTAGAGATTGAAATGTTGTCATTGCGTTCACATGGAAGTCAAATTAATTTTTTATTTCTATGTAATTTGACTTTTATAGAAATAAAAAATTAATTTGACTTTTTGTAGGTATCATAATTTGTGTGAAGTAATGCTAGAATATGGGATTGATTTCACAAGACAATCCATGCAATTGCTCATATACTTCATCCTTTATAAAAATATGAGACCCAAGATATAAACATGACTTTTTGTAGGCATCATAATTTATGTGAAGTAATGGGTAGGATATGGGATTGATTTCACAAGACAATCCATGAAGTTGCTCACATACTTCATCCTTTATAAAAATATGAGACCCAAGATACATATGGATAGAGTACTTGTGATGATGGACCGGAGGAGATATGGCATTATATTCATAGTTGCAAAAAGAAAATTTGCAATTTTGGTCCATGGAGAGATATTTTGGACAGCCAATTGTGAAGTTGAAAAGAACTTGGTTCCCCTCGTCACTAGGTGTATATGGTAGGAAAACAACGAGAAGAAAAGAGCATCAAGTAATAATGTTGAAGATGGTACAAAACTTAATCTTCAAATGAAGAATCTTATGCATGTGTTAGTTTTTAAGAAATAGCTTTTGATCAAGCAGCATTAAATGCAATATCTCAAAATCCTTGGATTTTTTATTATGGAGCTACTAAGTATATGACAAGTTGCAAGAAAGTGTTTTCTACCCTTGCTAACTCTACAAGTAGAAGGGTGACCATAGCAAATGGTCATGACTCGGATGTTATTGATGTTAAAGAAGTTACTTTTCAAATCAAGAGCAAAAGGAAATTTACCATTTCTAATGTTCTTTATGTTCTATAATTGAAGAAGAAGTTGCTTCCTATCTCTACTTTCTTATCAGATGGCTATAAAGTTATTTTTAAGAAGAAAGCAATGCAAAAGCAGATATATTTTATTCACAAGAATCAAACATGGAAGTTTTGTGTTACCAAAAGGTAAGAAAGCTATTGGTGTTTAGTGGATCTTCAAGATCAAAAGAAAAGCCGATGTTATGATTGATAGGTATAAAGTGAGGTTAGTCGTCAAAAGCGATGCACAAAAGAAAGGTATAGAGTCTAGACTATGATGAAACATTCGCTCCTACATCTAGAATGACTAAAGTCAAAATTGTTCTATCATGTGGTTGGAAAATGTACAAGTTAGATATCAAGACAACTTTTTCTAAATGGTAATCTATATGAAGATGTTTATATTTCGCAACCAAAAGGTTTTGAAGAACTTGATAAAGAGCATTTCATTTGTAAGCTTATAAAAGTTCTCTATGGTTTGAAGCAAGCACCAAGGCCTTGGTATGAAAAGATTCATTTATATCTTCTATTGTTAGTTTTGAAAAATCTAAAGCTTCTACTACCCTCTATGGTAAGTTAGAGATAGGAAAATTAATCATAATCATCATTTATTTTGATGATATGATTATGACAAGTCCCAAGGACTCCGATCCTCACTTCTTTACATCACAACTTAAAAATACATTTGATGTTAATGGGCTTCGTGCTTTATAACAGAGCAAAAGTACACCGAAAAAGTACTAAAAAGGCTTTTCACACAGCTATGGATGTTAATGTGTCATTAATTTAAGTTCTTGCACAAACCTCTCAAAATTCATTGAAAAGCAATCAAAAGAATTTTCAAATATTTGAAAGGAACTATGAATTATGCAATGGTTTTTCCAAAATCGCCACATTTTATACTTCAATGTTTTGAAGATTCTGACTCCGAAGGTGACAAAGACAAAGTGGCCATCGTTTCTATGTTGGAGAATGCTTTATTTCTCAGCATTCTAAGAAACAACGAACAATAGCTACATCTTCAAGTGAAGCATAGTATAGAGTTTCCTATACAACAACACTTGAAGCATTTGGTTTCAAAAAATTCCAAGTCATATTGAATCTTGATGTTCACGTTTATCTTCCTATGTAGATATTTTCAAATAGTCAAAGTATTATTGTTATCGCAAAGAATCTTGTTCATCATGTAAGGACAAAGCATATTGAAATACATTGTCTTTATATTCGGGAATAGGTAGCTAAAAAGCACATTGAGCTAACTTATGTACCTACAAATGAAAATGTAGATGATGGATGTTGGAAAACAATGTCAAGATAGCTCAAAAATAGCCCAAATTCCAACACTCCTAATCTTGGAACTTAGTCGAATTTGGGTCAAAGATTATCAAGTTTTTTTTTATTAACTCATATGTAAGTACTCATTAAGAGCTTTCTAATGATATACAACATTCTACCATCCGACAGCTTAAAATGATAGAAAAGTCAAATCCTACATTTTGCCCTGAAGTGCTTTTCATATTATTTTAGATCAATGGTGAAGCTTTAAAGAACAAAAAGCTTGACAAATCAAAGGTCAAGATTTAACTAATCAAAAGCAACATCAAAAGCCCAAATCCCAAATTTTTCGCCACGATTCGCAAGATGGCATTTTTTGAGCTTTTCAGCTTCTTTTTCGTGGCTTGGCGAATAGCTATATACAAAGGGGCTCATAAGCTCTCATTATCATCCAATTCTTGAGCTCTCTCAAGACAAGCTCTAAGGTTTTGAGCTAAGATTCAAGAGGTCTCTAGGAGGAGTTTGATGCAAATTTTGGAGGATTTGGGTGGCAGCCCTACATCTTCTTCACACTTCCTTCCATGTGCATGCTAATTTTGTGAGTATTAACTTTGTTGTTGTACGAATCTCTACTTGAAGGTTCCATAGTTGCTATTCAACATCAGAGAAAGCCTAATTTCAGATTAGGGTTTTCTCTTTTGATTGTATCTAACAGTCCATTCACTTCAAATTTCACATGTTCTCTTGCATATTACCTCTTAGGCACATTCTCTCTACATTTTGTACCTAGGACCCATTTCATTCAGCCCAAATTCAGTTTTGTATCATTACATACATTGTATATTGATATTTACCATTTAATTTTAATGTGTAGTTAGCATTCAGCTCCTAGATTTTGAAAATTGTTTCTTTTTTATTCTATTGTCTTTCATCTCATTTAATTTGGTCAAGATGTGTTATGTGCTAAGGTTCTAAGTGGTGCAAAGATCTTGAATACCTGTGATTATTATTTTCGCCTACCACACTTCCCACATATATTAAAAAGACTTGTTTTTTACCATTTTCTTGCTTATTTGTGTTTTTATAAGCTAAAAAAATAATTATGAATGGTCTATATTTAAAATTGACCTCAAAATCAACATGTTTCGAGTGTTGTCCCAAATTGGCATCCCTTGGACGGTCCAACTCTCATCCCCAACCCTCGAGACATCACCATTCCTCATACACGACACCGTCCCTTGGTGATTATGGTTGTAGACCGAGGAATTCATCAATGTTTTTAACATTGAAACAGCATATGACCTATGTTACTATCGCGAGTCGTAAGCTCCTTGTAGGTTGATGCCCATTGCCCCCACAAGCTAGATGCATTAGTGTTAGGGGCTTTGGATCATTATAACTCAATCTAATGCATCGTGGACAAGAGTGGGTTTTGATTCTTTGAGATATCCCTATATTGGTCCCACATCTAATAGCTATATGTTGGAGTGGACTTAGAGATACACCTTGAGAGGGTGTTCTTCCCTATAACGTAATCATAGCCCTCAACATGGTGAGGTATACTCTCCTTTGTTCCATTGCATTCTCGACTATTGTACATCTTTACCTCGATGGGGACTTCCATTAGGATCCCCACTTTGGATGCTCACAATTAGTCCACAAGAGGTATGTCACCTAGTGATCATGGGATTTGGGATATCCCTATGTGCACCTTAGCTCAGTTAGTTATATGCTCATGTTGCTTATAGGGCAATCATAGCCCTCAACATGATGAAGTATACTCTCCAGTTTCGTTCGTTCCATTGAATTATCGAGTATTATACATCTTTTTCTCGATGGGGACTTCCATTAAAATCACCACTTTGGATGCTGAAAATTAGTCTAAAAGAGGTTTATTAGCAAATAGCAACCCAAGGTAGAAAGAAAGAAAGAAAGAAAGTGATATTAACGTCTTCGAAAGGCCAAACTTGGCCTATGAGACAAAACCATGTACAATTGTAGTAACCTTTGTGTAGAAATAAAACGGAATAGTACTCGCTACACAAAATTGTGTAGGCTGAAAAAGACTAGAAACAACTACAGGATAGTGTACCGGGTGATGGAGAGGTAATGGGGATAATGTAATAATGTAGTGGTGCATGGGGAGATGTGGCTCTGACTCTACAGATAATGACCACCTAATACATGGGGGCCCATGATGGGAGTGAATGTATATATCCTAACTACAGATAATGGGTGGGGGTGGATGGAGTATGTGATACATCGGTGGCGGTCTTAGTGTCTCCTGATGGAAGGCTACCCAGGTGGTGGTGGTGCGCCTCTGCTCCATCATGTGGTCATGGGCTATCCTGATGCATGAAATATCCTCCTGGTATAGTCGTGGTCGTACGTATCCAGCCCTATGTGGTCTACGTCGTACTCTCTGTGTCGTTGCCTGCTCGAGAGTGAGTCCTATGCCTCGGGAAGGAGGGCCTGTCTGATGTAGCCCATCTCGCTGAAAGAACTGAGTAATGGTCTGCGGGCTACTCACGCGTGTCTGTCGCGTGGGCTATAGGGACTGATCTCGTCTCTCATATGCTGCCGTGAGGAAACGTCCCAACCTCCGTTGGTCTCCAGTGGTCATGCACAACTGTAGTGACTCCTCTATGTGGAACTGTGCTCGTAGATCTGAGTATGCTCGACATCTGATAACAAAGTGCTCCTCGCTCTCTATCTCTATATGGCATACATATGATACTTCATTCTTGACTACTAAAGATTATGCTTACATTTTAAAAGCAGATGAAGATCCATCCACATATGATGAAGCCAAAGGGAAGAAGAATTGGGAAAAGGCTATGCAGGAGGAATATGATGCATTGATGGAAAATGAGACTTGGGATTTGGTTCCTAAACCAAATAGTCAGAAGATCATTGGACACCACCTCTCCTCTCTAGGGACTCCCCTGGTCCGACCACTCTCGATCTCGAGCTGATGTGATGAAACTCGAAGCCTAATGATGACTCGGAGGTGGTGTGGTAGGTATGTCTGCATGTATCGTGGAGTCTCAATGAAGCCCTCGTCTGAGATATGTAGAAAATGCTCACGATAGTGAAGCATTTTCGATGGCAATGTACCCATGGGGCTAATCCATGTCCTCTGTATGTATGTATGCCATATCTCTTGTCGAATGACCCTATTCCTCTCCTGATGGGAGAGTGAATAGGTGGGGGCCTGTAAGCAAAGTCACATGGGGACGCGTCCCCGGGCCCTAGGGACGCCGGGACGCCGTCCCCAAGATGGATGGGCAAGGGACGGGCACCCGGGACGGAAGCCGTCCCCCCAAGCCACTCTGTAACAGCGATCCGTCCCCGGGACGTTTTTATGTGACAGTCCAGATCCGGGACGGGACGGGACGGAACGGAGACATTTTGGACTTTGAAAATCAGTTTTTTTTTTTTTTTTTCCTGATTCTTTTAGGCTAGTTTTGGTGCTTCCTTAATGGCTTCTAGAGCCTCCTTTTAGCCCCACACACAAGCATAAGTAGAGCCATTTCAGCCTATGAAGCTCACAAGTCCACTTGGAGCTTTCATTGCAAGCATCCTATGGGCATGAGGGCATTGCAAGCATCCTCTCAACCCTTTGTTCACTCTTGTCTTTTCTCCTCTCCTGATAGTAT
This sequence comes from Ceratopteris richardii, assembly GCA_020310875.1. Lineage (NCBI taxonomy): Eukaryota > Viridiplantae > Streptophyta > Polypodiopsida > Polypodiales > Pteridaceae > Ceratopteris > Ceratopteris richardii. The sequence goes on from CM035443.1 coordinate 121,974,860, forward strand.
TATCTTCCTATATGGCTTTTTTACTGTGAACAAGTGGATCCAACAACAAGAGGAGGCATGCTACAAGCGAATGGGCATGCTAGGAAGAGGTGGACTCTTTTGTGTCCGTCGAAGAAGAAGGTAGAGTAAGGGCCATGGAGTTGCAAGCTATGTGGCTACAAAAGAATCAATGCTGCAAACATCTTTTTGTTCTCATAATTTAACATCTTCTTTATGTGATGATGATGATTTATCCACACTATTTGGCATGGTACATCATACAATACATATGACTTGTCTTTGAGTAACTCTGAATGTTCAAACTTCAACCATCAACGTGCTTCGTACATGTTCAGTGTTTATACTTAAAGGACACCTTTTTTTCCAAGGTTTTCTTCTTATGGTCATTTCAGATGGTAACAGGTTCATTGTACATTACTTTTATTTTATCATTTTGGAAAAAGCTTCATTTTTTTAGTGCCGTCCCGGGGACGCGTCCCCGGGACACCCAAGGCTCCGTCCCCGTCCCGGGGACACCACCGTTCCCGGGACCCGTCCCCGTCCCCTGGTGACTTTGCCTGTAAGTCATACTGTAGAGAAATAGTAGCACATGTGAGTGAACATACACACATAAATCCTCGCATACATTGTATGCTCCTATAGAGGAGATCATAGTACAAAGTAGAGATTTAAATCGCAGATTTAAATCGGGATTTAAATCGTTCAAATCGTAGAGGTTTTAAAAAATAAAAATAAAAATCGAGGTTTTTATTCATTAGGAGAGATTTTTATTTTTTCTTGTACATAAGGTATGCAACCAAAACAGAGGTATGCAACCAAAAGTCTGTTTGGAGAATTCAAAAGATGCAGATCTGAATGTCATACAGTCAATGTAGGTTTTATTAATAGACAATACCCTTGACTTTTATCATTGAGATAGATGCCCTTGTAGATTTTGAAAGCTTTTTGGTAGAATTGTTATCATAATTGTAGTGATTATTCTTTTGATTGTATAATATCATGGTGGAACAAATGCATTCATTGCCATGGATACAAAGATATATAATGTAATGTAGAAACTAAAGAGAACAAGCTTAACAAAAACTTAGGATTATACTCAAAACTTTACTCTCTCATGCCCAAGATCACACACTAGTAGTTGAATAAAAAATCTCTTATTTATTTTTTACTCCGTGTCCCAAGGCTGAAATCTCTCTCTCTCTCTCTCTCTCTCTCTCTCTCTCTCTCTCTCTCTCTCTCTCTCTCTCTCTCTCTCTCTCTCTCTCTCTCTCTCTCTCTCTCTCTCTCTCTCTCTCTCTCTCTCTCTCTCTCTCTCTCTCTCTCTCTCTCTCTCTCTCTCTCTCTCTCTCTCTCTCTCTCCAGGCATTTAGGGGGTTGTGATACCATCGAGCCTCCCCTCCCTATGCATATCATATTTGTATCTCACCCATTGAGCATATAGAGTGCATACCCATAGCACCCCAAACCCTTGATGCTAGCTACTATCCCTCCTTTTATACCCGTTTGCAGTACTCACACTTTATTTTCGTTTTGGATCACAGTGGATTGGATCATACTGATGTATATGTTTTGTCTCATAGGCCGATTTTGGCCTCTAATAGACGTTAAAAAGTCTTTCTTTCTTTCTTTCTCTCTCTCTCTCTCTCTCTCTCTCTCTCTCTCTCTCTCTCTCTCTCTCTCTCTCTCTCTCTCTCTCTCTCTCTCTCTCTCTCTCTCTCTCTCTCTCTCTCTCTCTAGCTCCTCAAGACTCAAGCTCAAAATCAACTTATCAAGGCTTAGATGCAAAGCAAAATGCAAAATGAAGCTCAAAATACACTCAAATACTCATGTGCAAGAATGGGGAGCAACCAGCCAACAACATAAAAAACCCTAGATTTGAACGATTTTTTGAATAAAAATCGCTAAAAAGATTTAAATCACGTTTACGATTTTTACAATTTTTATATTTTAAAAATCGTACGATTTTTTTTACTATGGAGGAGATGTTAGTATCCTAAAAGCTCTTCGCACGGTGTTTCCTCTAAGAGACCTATTTGTACATGTTGTCCTAAGATCATTAAGAGGTCAAAGGATAAACCCACTACACTCTCTAAACTCTCAAGTATAAGTTGGTAGTATATATACCTTCATAAATTCAGAGTTATCCAAACTTTTGGGCTCAAGATAAAGAGCACAAGGATAAACCGACTACACTCTCTAAACTCTCAAGTATAAGTTGGTAGTATATATACTAGATTCCTATTGTACTTTGTGTAGGCTGCAAGAGTGCCATTGCAAGGTCCAGCCCAAGTGGTTCACCTTCAGGCTGGGAGCTTCAGTGCTTCACCCAAAGCCTATAGGTTACCTCTTTGAAAGGTACATTATCATCAAAGAATGGGGATTAATGTTGCCAGTTCTTACCTTTTCTTTTTCTATAATCAAGATTCAAAGGATGCCCTATGGATCGGTTTTGCAAGACAGTAGAGTCACAACTTCTGGACATTTCATGACGGTAATCATGTTTCATGTATAGTGCGGACATTGGGATTTTTATTGTACTCTATCATGTATAGAGTGTAGACATTGGGATCTTTATTGTATTCATGAAACTCATGAGGCGATGAGGGCATGCTCCATGCATACACATGATAATTTTATACATTTATCAATTTATGATATATGATATTATAATATGAAACCATCTCTCATGAGTCATGTGTCATAAACAAGAAGTTTAACATACTAAGATTTTGCTTTTGCCATGGCCCATACATGTATAATGGTAGAATTTAGAAATAGAATAGTGATTGTGCACATGATACATGATACATCACTTGACATTGACATGTTAACATGATATCTCTACTATTTGTTTTAAACTTTCTTATAAAAATTTTAGGCGACGTCAAATACCGTCAAAAACGTTTTACCTTACCCGTCAGATGTCGGCTAAACATCAAAAGCCAGAAGTCAGAAACCCATCAGAAACAACTATGATTGCACCTATAAAAAGACCTTATTGGGCCCACAAATCACGTATTATGTTATGCTCTAATTGTTGGAGGTTGTCGTGCTCCTAATTTGGTGTCTTGGAGCAAATTTGGAGGAGTTTTAGCAGTTGCCCTCTTCTTCTGATATCTATCTTCTTCAATTTGCCATTTTACAAGGTTTTCCGACCTA
>CM035443.1:122003018-122118018 GCA_020310875.1 Ceratopteris richardii
TTGAGTTTTAATTTTGAAAGTGTAACTGTACAAGTGAATGGACATAGTATCTGATAGACCTCTCGTACTCCACAAAATAGGGATTAGACAAAGTTACAACATTACAACTCGTTTAACTGGCCAAAGCCATACATGTTCAAGCCAGGGCTTGAACCCAAGACCTCTTCCCCAAGAGGCCAAAGCTCAACCAACTGCGCTACGAGATGTGAACATTAATGCCATTTTTTGGAAAAAGGACGAATTGATATTTCTATTTTGGCACATTGTTTAAAAAAAAGAAGAGGTCTCCCCTTTCCATCGTGACTTTACCTTTGCTTTCAAGGGAAAGTAGTTAAACACCAAAGTGGATCCCCCATGCTCAAGATGAAAGATGAAAGGTCTATTAACCTCTTTATAGTTTCTCCAAAGACCTTTGATATAATTCTCTCTCTATTTTTTTTCTATTATATAAATAAATCAGGAAACAAGAAAATAATATGCGTTTATCGTACGTGTGCCATGTTTGTGGTGGTGGAGGACAAAAGCCGTTCCCAAATGCTACCCGCGAAAATAGAATGAAGAAATGGGTGGGAGCAAATGAGTAGAAGGCGAGGAAGAGTACTAAACAAAGGAACACCAGCAAGCGGGGAGGGCGTTTCTGATAATTTATGGTAGAGCATAAACCTTTCAACGCATTCCCCTCTTACCATAATTGAAACCTCTTCTTTTTTGCTTTTTTTTTTTAGGTGAGGAAGAGCACTATGCACGCCTAATTATGATCCAGTATTACGATTTTTGTTTTTCTTTTGTCTTTTTTTCTTTGAGGGAGGTGTCAGGCCATTTAACGATAAAACCTTCTTCATATGCCACCGGAAGAGCGAGGTACACCGGCTCAGCATGTCACCTACACCAATTGTAGACAAAAAGCATGACACCAATTGTAGACAAAAAGCATGACACCTTTTATATATATAGATTTTATATATATAGAGAGAGAGATCTATATATGTGATCTATATATAGAGACATAGATGTATATGTGTATAGATCTCTCTATATAGAGAGAGATCTATACACATATACATCTATGTCTTTCTTTTTTGGTCTTGATACGGCTGGAAAGCGTTCCATATATATATATATATATATATATATATATATATATATATATATATATATATATATATATATATATATATATATTTGGAAAGCCGTATCAGGATCAGAACGGAAGGACATAGAGCTGGAAACAATCGAGACTCGAGAGAAAGAGAGCATGATGACAAAATGTAATCTGCCTTAAAGGTATTGGAAGGCCCACCGCAAATTCTATAAGGATAAGTTATGGTACTTTCATTTATGTTTGCACTAGAAACACATCACCCACCCATGTGTCTCAACGGAGGGGAGGGACACCCCATCTTATGTACATGGAGGATAAAAGCACTCAAGAAACACCCCATCTTATGGTACATGGAACATAAAAGCACTCAAGAAGTTGGATATGATAAACTTAGTTCGGTTTCAAGTAGTTATAGGTATTTACATTGCTTCAAATGTTTTCAAGGGGATGGTGTGTGCAAGATGAAAACAATCAAAGGACATCAATCATACCCTTTTTCTAGTGTTGAAGAGTCAAACCTTTGCTCAAACTTCTACAAAGGACCTCTTTTTTTCTTGGGAGTTTGATTGTTGAGATGCTCTTACCGTTTGGTTTGAATTAATTGAAAGTACAATGAAAAGTATGCATAGCACTCATGACCCCCAATCTCACAAAGTAAAGATTAGACATCTAACAACTACTAGGATATAAAAGTCAAAGGCCCACTAAGATACGTGTAAGAAGGGATTGCACTAAGGTCAAATGAAATGACTCGTTTGAACTAAGTAGTTTGAAGGTCCAATGGCCCCCCTAAGAGGCTGGTTTGACAACTCACCATCCAAGTGGTGATAGGTATCCAATCGTTGCCCAAGGGGGTTGAGCCCTCACCCCAATTGATAGGGGGCTAAAAGTCCAACCAACTAAGGTAACACGTGCAAATACTAAAGGAGTGTTGACTCCCTCATCCATGTTTTGAATACAAAGAAATTATCGTGGGAGAATGCAAGCAAATGAATATGAATATCTTGAGAGAAAATACGTTAGGACCACTATTAATTTGTAGGAATGATGTTACTTTTAAATACCACTCAAACAATGATGTTTATAATGTCTTCTAGAACGGTCTCTTAAAAGGCCTAGAATCTCGTTATAGAGGTCCCCTTTTTCCATGTCTGAAATTCACTCAACAACTGGAGAGTCTTTGCTGTTGTCTATAATCTAATGAGACAAAGGATGATCTTCCCATGTGTGTCCATTGTGTAAAGGGGTGACCCTCCTTCCCTCCCATGGGTCTTGTATTCCTTATCAGGGTCCTTTTAGTTATTTTTCTTCATTGAAGAAGAAGAAAAGAAAAAGACTACAAGTATTTGTTGCAACTCATAATATCTTTGTCTTTTTTGAAAGTTTTCAAACAAAGTAAGTTTGCAATTGTTCACCTTCAAAAAGTATTTGAATGTTTCTAGAAAGAAATGATAGCGAAAAAGAGAGACGCCAAGGAAAGTACAACGTTTTCTTCGATACTTTCTTCATCCCAAGGATGATTTTCCTTTCTGCGCACTTCAAATTTTGTACTAACGTAAAACCCATTCTATGACTAGAGGTCCCAAAAAAACTAGGATGACGTCCTTATCGCTTCCATGCCACATGGGGAATCGGGGATCCATTTCATTGTCAACTTTTTTTTTTTTAAGAAATTCGAAAGAGCCTACTCTTTCAAACTTTAATTAATAGAAATTACAGTTCAAACTTTAATTAGTAGAAATTACAGTTGTACAAGTGAATAGGCGTAGCATTCATGGGACACCCATATCCCACAAAGCAAGGGCTGCTTATAGATTACTAAAAAATTTGACAAAGAAGGTTGATACCCCTCTCATCCCCCTCATGTGTGGTCCACTTGGTTTGATCTTGTTGCTCTCTAGCGAGAACACTCTATTGTGTCTGAAGGGAAGGGGCTTCTTACAATTGGAAATTCTTTTGCCTAAAAGCAAAAAAGATTTTTTTTTTCAAATAAAAGGAAGTTCGGACATGGGCTACTTTGCATGACTTTAATTAAAGAGCAGAAAGAAGTTACAAGTGAATGGGACTAGTGCCCTTGGGCCCCCCGAATCTCGCAAAGCAAGGGTAGAACTTGTTGGGCTAGAGCGTGTTACAAAGGAGGTTAACAATCCTCTCATCCCCTCATGTGGGACCCACTTGGATTTGAGCTTGTTGTTCTCTATGAGAAACACTTTATGATGCCTAAAGGGTGGATACCTCTTACAATTGGAGATTCTCTTGCCAAGGAGGAATAGAGACTTCTCGAATGACCACTCTTTAGGAGGGTGTCCGAAATTCATGGCACACCGCTCCCTCCATATCTTCCAGAGGGTTTCTCCTCTTATAGCATTCCAAACTGCCACTGAGAAGCCGATCGCTTCGCCTAGCAGTGCTTGCTTCCAAGTGATTTGTGCTTGTAGTCTCAAGATATTCTTGAGGGTCCGCCAGAGTAGGAGCGACTTGGGGCAAGCAAAGAAGATGTGACCAAGGTCCTCGATGCTACGGTGGCATCACTTACACCATGCGAGAGCCCCACAGATTTTGTTGGCCTTAAGGTTGGTTCAGATACCATGGTGAAGAATTTGCCACATGAGAACCGATTTTTTGACCTTGATGAGTGGATGCCAAATAGACATGAACTTCAAATCCCAACGCAGTCTTGTCCAAATTAGGCACCACTTCTGGTTTAGTGTGATGTGAAAGTCCGTGTTCACCTTGATTCTAGGAATTTTTGGAAGACAATTGCCGTTATGCCACATAAGACCATGATGGCAAGGTAGGTCCTGCCCAATGAGGAGTGGGGTTTTTGAACGTTCCCAAGCAATGCATCTGCTCTGTAGGAGAGTCCATTCTTCATAGTTCACTCTTAATTCAGGGTTTATATCCTCAAATATGATCCACTGGCTAGTTTCTTGTTTCCAGAGGTGTTTCCACTATCTGAAACCCTGGTTCCAAAGCCTCTTAGCAATTTGGAGGTTCCTGTTGGAGTTAGACGTCTGCGAAAGCACGCGAACAGCACAAGGAAGAAGAAGAAGCTTGGAGCACAAACACACAATACTGAATGTATTACTAGAGAATGTACAAAGATAAGTAGCCCATTAGGGCAATAGGCGTATATACAAGCCGGGGGAAAAAAACCTCCTAAAGAGGGAAAAAAGTGCCCTGGCGGTCCTAGTGTGTTCACACACATCACTACCTAAATATATCATCAAATCCCCCCTGGAAGTGATGCGGTGAACAAGGAGCTGGCACTCATGTATAAGGAAGTGCCAAGCTATGTGGAAATCACTCCACAAAAGGAAGTAAGCCCAAAGCTTTGCGGAAAGCTTCAAACTTCTCCCTAGGCAGAGCCTTCGTGAAAAGGTCTGCTATGTTCTCCTGCGTGGGCACATATGCCAAGCTGATCTCCCCAGCAGAGAACCTCTCCCCGACATAGTGATAATGCACCTCAATGTGCTTAGTGCGAGCATGGAACACAGGGTTCCTCGCAACTGTCAATGCGCTCTAACTGTCAGTGAAGATGGTGGTGGCAGAAGACTGGCCAACACCCAAATCAGCCATAAGGCGTCTGAGCCACACACACTCAACAGTCGCTGTGAAAGCTGCCCTATACTCAGCCTCACAACTGGAAGTGGCCACAGTAGGCTGCTTCTTGCTCAACCAAGATATACATGAGCTACCAAGCATGAAGCAAAAACCACTGGTGGACACACGAGTGTCATAACAACCAACCCAATCTGAGTCAGAAAAAGCATGCAAATCTGGCGGTAGTGATCCCCCCTTGGGATAAAACAACCCAAGTAGCCGAGTACCACTCAAGTAGCGAAAGATGCGCTTAAACGCCTTCCAATGCGTGACTCCTGGGCAATGCATAAACCTGCTCATCTGTGAGACAGCAAACTGAATATCTGGCCGAGTAATGCATAAGTAAATCAAGCATCCAATACGCTACTGATAGAGAACAACATCAAATGCATCTCCAGCATCATGAAGACTCAATCGTAAACCTGTCTCCATAGGAGTGGCAATAGGCTTACAGTCTTCAAGGCCAAAACACTGCAATAATGTGTCAATATATTTCGTTTGACACAAAGCCATTCCACCATCAACTTGCATAAATTGAATGCCCAAATAGTGATGCAAATGCCCCAAATCAGACATCTCAAATGAGGCATGCAAATCAGCCTTGAAATCGGCAATATGCTTCTCAATAGGACCAGTGAGCAGCATGTCGTCAACATAGACAACAATGATCAGAAGCACATCATTAGCACGCTTAACATATAAGGTGCTTTCAGTTGGACTGTTCTCAAAACCATGTGCAACTAGATATGCATGTATCTTCTCATACCAAGCACGTGGTGCTTGCTTTAAACCATATAATGCCTTCTTTAACCTGCACACCTGGTTTTCATGCCCTTTCTGCACAAAGCCACGGGGCTGAAAAACATACACTTCTTCATGTAAGTCACCATTCAGAAATGTTGTTTTAATGTCCAACTGATGTACATTCCAACCATGATGGGCTGCAAGTGCACAAATGCTCCGAACAGTAGTCATACGGCATGTAGGTGCAAAGGTCTCATCAAAATCAATGCCTCTTTCCTGCGCACAGCCCTTTGCAACAAGCCTAGCCTTATACCTGTCAACAATACCATCAGGTTTATGCTTCAACTTGTATACCCACTTAGTGCCAATGGCCTTCTTGCCAAGAGGCAAGTCACATAAAGACCATGTACCATTCTTCATTATAGCATCATATTCAGATTGCATAGCAGCCATCCAATTTTCTGAATTTTGTGCTTCATCAAAAGAAACAGGCTCATTCTCATCACAGAGACTAGACGCAGCCATAGCATAGCAATCTGATGCAAAGGAGGCACTATGAGAGCCTGAACGAGTACGATATGACAGAGGTGCATCTAATTTGTTGTCACGCAAAGTCTGCACCAGCCATTTTGGCATAGTTTTTGCCTGCTCAATATCAGCTCTTTCATCAACAAGTGCATCATGTAAATCTGCATCAGAAATAGAATGATCTACATCATCATATGAAACCTGCAAAGGCTGAGAAGCTGCCTCATTAGGACCAGCACTAGACTGTCCACCTGTAAAAAGAGGCATCAACGTATCATACATGTCTTTGGAGCTAACAGATGTCTCCTTAGTACATGAAAGCAATGGCTGAATAGCATCTTCCACAAAGACAACATCACGGCTAACCAGAATGCGTTTAGTCTGTGGATGATACAGACGATAGCCTTTACTTTCAGAACTGTACCCAACAAAAATACATTTTACTGCCTTATCATCCAATTTTCTGCGATGTTGTTCAGACACTAATGCATATGCCAAACAACCAAAAACACGCAGATGAGCAACAGATGGCTTGCGATCATGCCAAGCCTCATATGGAGTGATAGACTGCAGCGCTTTAGTGGGACACCTGTTCAGTACATATGCTGCACACATGACAACCTCAAGCCAGAAACTATGTGGTAAAGCCTGACTCTTGACCATGCACCTCGCCATCTCCATGAGTGACCTGTTCTTTCATTCAGCAACTCCATTCTGTTGAGGTGTATATGGCACTGTACACTGGTGTTTTATCCCATGTTCAGCCAGAAATGCATTAAAATCAGAAGACATATATTCCCCCCTCGATCAGAACGGAGGGTGCCCATTTTACATGTTGACAGATTTTCAGCCAAAACCGAAAACTGTTTAAATCACATGAACACTTCGGACTTTGCTTTGAGTGGATATACCCATGCATGCCTAGAAAAATCATCAATGAAAGTCACGAAGTAAAGGTAATTCCCAAAAGAGGGTGTCTGCATAGGACCACAGACATCACTATGTACAAGCTGCAATTTCTGTGTAGCCCGAACTGAACCATCTTTTGAAAAGGAGGAACGCTGCATTTTGCCTTCACATACATGTTTTCCAGGTGCCTCAATCTTGGGCAAAGAAGACACCATATCAGATTTCTACAGGCGTAGCAAACTAGCAAAATTCTGATGACCAAAGCGTGCATGTCAAAGCTTTGCATCTGACATAGCCTGAGAATCATGAACTGCACATGCCGAATCATTCACAGATCTTTCATAGTCTATGAGCTTATATAGCCCACGACACAAAATGCAAGAAGCAATAATCACATCGCCATTTGATAGATCATGAATTGTACACTTGTCATCAACAAATTTCACAACCAAGCCAATCTTGGCTAATGCAGAAACTGATAACAGATTCTTCTTGATCCCTGGCACAAATAAAGCATCTGACAAGGTGAAAGAACTACCATCAGCAGTAGTCAAAATGATCTTACCAACTCCCATAACAGGATAAGAGGAGTTGTTGGCACATGTGACAGTATTCCATACAGGGGCAGGCTCGAGTGAAGAGAAGAAACTGCGTTGCGAGGTAATATGTTTGGTCGCCCCACTGTCAAAGTACCAAACATCTGAGTCCACTGCAGACATGCACTGCTCATGAGAAGATGGGTCAAAACTGCAAACAGTAGTAAACGCCCATTCTTCTTCCTCCACAAGATTAGCAGACTCTGTTTTTGGTGTAGAGGCTTCTGCAACAACCATTCCAGCCTCCTTTTTCTTTGCCTCTTTTGCAGCAAGTTTTGGACAGTTCGTTATGATATGATCATTCCCTTTACAGTACTTGCAAAACAATTTTTGCTTTTCTGATTTCTTCTCATCTTTATCCTGGTTCTTCGAATGTGCAACATTTGCAGATTTCTGCTTACTAGTAGAAGAGCTCCATTTTCCTTTGCTCTTCTGACTAGCCAGGAAAATTTGATCTGCAACACGCATAATGGACCTGTTCTACCTCGACTGATCTTCCTGCAACAGAATAGAGACTAACTCCTCAAATGATAGGGCATTCGGATTGCCTTTCATCATCAACCGAAGAGTAGAAGCAAAACTCTGATATGAATCAGGAAGACCATTCAGAACGGTCTGCACAAGTGAACTATCTTGTTTAACCTCATCAGCAGAAATCAACTGTTCCTTCAAATCTTTGATCTTTGTCAGGAAACTGTCCATAGAATCACCTTCATTCATGTGCTCACTCTCCAACTGTTTTCGGAGGTAAGCAACACGAGCCTCATTCCTAGCTTGGTACAATGTGGTAAGTGTATCCCAAGCATCCCTAGCTGTTCTGCAAGAGCGAATATGAGGAATAATGGCACGTTTGACAGACAAAGCTATCAATGCATGTGCGTGGGCATCTCTGCCATCCCAACGAATCTGCTCTGCAATAGGTGCAACAGAAACAACAGCACGAACAGGAATCTGCGGAATATCATCTTCGACACCATCTTCATCAGCTCCAGCACCTGTATTTGTAGTACCTGTCGTTACAGGTGTAACAGGACATCTTTCAACACCCTGCACAATGTTCCACAATCCTTTTGCAACCAAAACATGTCGCATCATATAAGCCCATAATGGGTAGTTGGTACCATCCAACTTATCCTCAACAGCCAACATACGGAATACATCACTGCTTTCAGCCATGGCCAGTGACTAAAATACCTTGATGCAGAAAATTGACTGTATCTCAAAAAGTTGAACGGAACTGCCCAGATGAATTCTGCTAGACCTGTAGCAGACTTCGAGACGCTTAAATTGGCGAGTAGAAACTGGTATATACCTTTGTCACAAAAAGACAAAATAGCCTGCACAAGCACTGCGATAGTGCGTTTGGAGGCCGAAACGAGCTCAGATCGCGATTTCGGCACCATAGAGCAAAGCAGTTTTGATCTCTGAAACACCCTGAGTATGCTCACCAAATTTCGTGCGAATCTGAGACTGCAAACGGAGGAGTGTTGACGGCGCCCTAGATGAAGCGACGACCTGCTCTGATACCAATTGTTGGAGTTAGACGTCTGTGGAAGCACGCAAACAGCACAAGGAAGAAGAAGAAGCTTGGAGCACAAACACACAATACTGAATGTATTACTAGAGAATGTACAAAGATAAGTAGCCCATTAGGGCAATAGGCGTATATACAAGCCGGGGGAAAATAACCTCCTAAAGAGGGAAAAAAGTGCCCCGGCGGTCCTAGTGTGTTCACACACATCACTACCTAAATATATCAACAGTTCCAAGAGGCCACACCCCTGATGCCTGTGATCGGGAACCAAATTGAGTCATTTTGTCTAATACCAACTACCCATTTCCAATCGTTGCTGACTTTGAAAAATTGTTGAACTTATTCCAACTCTTCCATAGGGAGCGAACAAGATTCGAGCCTTTAGGTGAAACCAGAATTGGGGAGAATAACAGGGTAAGGAGGTCCAAGTCCTTCCAACCAGGGAGGCCCACCAACGTAGGTAAGTTCTTGCTCCTAAAAATGAGCTTGGCCCAAGAGATCTCACAGTTACACCAAGCCCTGATGATCCATTTTGCCGCCAACTTGTCGGCCATGCCTTCAATATCCATCATGCCCAGGCCCCCACAGTCTTTTTGGTTGATGCAATTAGACAACTTAATTTTGGGAACCCCTCTCCTATTGTAGTCCCCCATCCAAAGAAAGTTTCTACAGATTCTTTCCAGTTTGCTAACCTCTTGATCTTTCGGTCTCCAACACGAGAGAAAGTAAATGGTTGAGGAGAGGAGGAAGGTATTGATTACCATGGCATGACCCGCGAGGTTGATTTGCATGCCCTTTGAGTATGCTAACTTGCAATCAAGTTTAGAAAGGACCCAATCCCATCTCTACACCATCGAGACACCAAATCCCATCGGAATACCAAGAAGGCGGAAGACCTGTCCCCAAGGGATAATTTGGCAACCATGGTCAACCAGTAGTTGGGGAGGCAGTCCGATGATGGCCCAAAAAGCAATTTTTGAGTGGTTGATTCTAGAACCTAACACCTCACAAAAAGTGTTAAGGCATCCCCAAAAGGTCTAAATGCTGGTTGTATCATTATGCACAAATGTGTTCATGTCGTCAGCAAAAAGTCTCATGATCATTTGGCCGTGATTGAGAGGTAGAGATAGACCTTTAATCTGGCCCATTTCCATGTTATGTTGCACTAGATGACTGAGTCCTTCTGTGGAGATAGCAAAGAGAAGAGGTGCCAATGGAAAACCTTACCTAATAGATTGTTTTAATCTGAAAGCCTTCGATAGCTGACCATTGATGTTTATTTGCATCGATGCATTCCCCAACAAAGTGGCAATCATCTTAGTGAATTTTTGACTGCACCCAAGGTCTTTAAGGGATTGGAGAACATAGTCCCATTCCAACCTATCGTATGCTTTGTCAAAATTGATTTTAAGGAATACTATGTCTTGCTCAGACTCGAGCATAGTCGAGGCCTTCCTAAATATCAATAATAGCTTCAAGTATGGATCTGCCGTTGATGAATCCTTTTTTATCCTTGCTAAGCTATCCCTTGAAGTGATATGAAATTCTGTTGGCAATGACTTTCGCAAGGATCTTATCCAATTTGGAGCATCGTGGTTGGGCGCCAGTTTTCAATTCTATTCTTGTTACCTTTTTTATGGATAAGCTTGATGACGCCATTGTTGAGGCATTCGGGGAGGGCACCAAAAGCCAAAGCCTCTTGCCAAACCAGGTGCAATCAGGTGGCCATCACATGCCTGAAAGACTTGAAAAATTCATTTGTGAGGCCGTCAAGACCTGGGTTTTTCCCATTGGGGAGCATATCGATAACTTCGAGAATCTCATTGTCAGAGATCGATGCCTCAAGAAGAGACTTCATGCTATGCGGTATTCTCAAGGGAGAGACTCTCGAGATGGTCGCCATGCAATCCCTCCTATGGAGAGAGAGGCGTCGAAACCCCCAGGAGCTCAGTAAAATGGTTGACAATAATAATACTATTTTATTCTTTTGTTTTGCATTCGACCCCATCACTACCAATCAAGAAGGGAATCGAGTCTCTAGTTTGTTTCCTCTTGAGGATGCCACACATCTCTTTTGTTGGTTTGTCCGCCTTGCCTACCCACCAATCTTTAAAGTATACTTGCAAGTTTTTCCTTTGAATTTCTTCCTCATATCTTAAAAAGACTCTAATTTTCTGTAGACCGATATGGTATTGGTATTTCCCTTTGTTCACTTCCTCCTCAAGGCGCCAGAGCCTTCGATAGAGCTTCTCTCTTCGCCTTGGTTGAACATTGCGAAGCATCTTGTGGGTCATGACCAAAATTTGGCGAGTCTTCTCAACCGCAGTCCTCCAACATTTGCTTGGTGAGGCGCCATTGGCTAAAGCCATGTTCCATATCAAGGTAATTTCCTGATGGACAGAGGAAAGGGAGAACGATGCCTAGAAAGCATGAAACCAAGGTGCTTTTTTGAGTTTGGCAATCGGCTTAAAAGTGAGAGTAATAGGGTAGTGATCCGATAAGGTGAGGTCAATGTGTTGCGATATGTCAGGTTGACCCCACTAGCTCATAATGTTTTGTGCAATATAGCTTCTATCGAGTATTGCTCTCCTTAGGTCATCCCCAAATTGGAGGTTCAACCAAGAGAAACCATTCGTATCTTTAACTTCCACTAGGTCGAGGTGGAGCCTGATTTTTTGATCAACCATGCTTTAGGGGCTTTCAAAGAGATTTTTTGATCAACCATGCTTTAGGGGCATTCAAAGAGATTTTTTTATCAACCATGCTTTAGGGGATTTCAAAGTTGGCTGCACATCTCTCTTTCCATATTTTACAATTGTTCGTGTAACAACATGATTCTCTCAAGGGTCTGTCAGACTAATATTGATTTGGGGCACGAATAGAAGAGGTGTCCCAAGTCTTCCATGCCACAAAGGCATCATTTGCACCATGAGGGGGACACCGCAAATTTTGTTAGCTTTCACATTGGTCCAGACTCCACGGTCTAGGATGTGCCACATAAGCACAAACTTCTCAATCTCGATGAGGGGTGCCAAAGGGATTGGAACTTAAAGTACCACCTCTAGCAAAACCAATCTAGACACCTCTTCCTATTGAGTGTGACATGAAGTTACGCATCCTTATTCAATCTCATAATTTTCTCAAGGCTATTGCCATTGTGTCATCTCATACCCTCAGGGTGAGAAGAGTCCTCACCAATGAGGAGGTGAGTGCTTGAGCGTTCCCAAGCATTGAATCTACTTTGCAATAGACGCCATTCTTCATAGTCCACTCTTTTGGCCAAACCAATGTCCTCAAATTTAATCCATGTCTCTTGGTTCTAGAGGTGTTTCCACAAGTAGAAGCCTTTGTTCCAAAGCGTCCTAGCTTTTTGGAGGTTCCAAGACTCCACACTTCTAATGCCCTTGATAGGGAACCATATCAAATCATTCTGTCTAATACCAGCTGCCCATTTCCAATCTTCATTCATTTCGATAAACTATTTAACCTTATTTCAACTCTTCCATAGAGAACAAATCAAGCTTGAGCCTTTGAGGGTCATTCTAAAAATAAGCTTGGCCCAAGAGGCATCACTATTGCTCCATGCTTTAATTAACCATTTTGCCGCTAATTTGTTGGCCATTCCTTCGATGTCTAGAATTCCCAAACCACCTTGATCCTTTTAGCAATGAAAGTAGTCCATTTAATTTGGGGATATCGCTTCTATTAGGTCACCCATCCAAAGGAAGTTCTTGCAAATTCTCTCTAGCTTGAAGACCTCTTGGTCTTTTGGTCTTCAACAGGAGAGAAAGTAAAGCATCGAGGAAAGAAGGAATGTGTTAATCACCATAGCACATCCATCCAGATTAATATGCATACCTTTCCAATATGTCAACTTACTTTCGAGCTTAAAGAGAGACCAATTCCATCGCTACCCCATCAAAACATCAAATCTCATCAGAATACCTAAGAAGCGGAAGATTTGACCACTAAGGATCAATTAACAACCATGGTCAATAAGCAATTGAGGAGGATCCCCAATAACTACCCTGAAAGTGATTTTAGAATGATTTATTTTGGATCATGAAGCCTCACAAAAGGTATTCAAAACCCTCCAAAAGTGTCAATGCTTAGCATGTCATTATGCACAAATACACTAGTATCATCGACAAAAAGTCTCATGATCATCTGATCTTGATTGAGAGGTAGACTGAGGCCCTGAATAAGACCTAAGTGAGCTTGATGGTTAACAAGGCAGCTCAGACCATCGGTCATGATAGCAAATAGAAGAGGCTCCAACGGGCATGCTTGTCTAATAGAACATTTTAATATAGTTGTTTGAGAGATTTGTCCGTTGATGTTTATGTGAGCAGTTGCATTTCCCAGTAGACTAGAGATCATCTTAATGAATTTTTGGCTAAAGCCCATGTCTTTCAATGATTGGAGAATGAAGTCCCACTCAAGTCTATCATAAGCTTTGTTGAAGTCAATCTTAAGAGAAGAGGACATCTTGCACTGATTCCTCAACAAAAATCAGACCTTCCCAACATCAATGATAGCCTCAAGGATGGACCTCCCCTTAATGATCCCTTTTTTATCCTCACTAGTCTAGTCTTGAAGGTGACAAGTGATATGGTTTGCAATCACCTTTGCCAAGATCTTGTAACCGGTTTGCAACATTGTAAATTGGCCACCAATTTTCAATTCTATTTTTGCTTCTTTTTTTGTGAATGAGCATGATGATGCCCTCATTGAGGCAATTGGGAACCGTGCCAAAAGACATAGCCTCTTGCCACACCAAACATAAAGGAGTGGCCAACACATGCTTAAGGTCTTGAAGAACTCATTGGTAAGGCATCTAACCCTGGGCTCTTGTCATTAGGAAGGGAATCAACTACCTCCAAAAACTAAGCATCCGAGATGGGAGCTTTGCAAAGAGCTTTTAGGTTTTGTGGGATTCTTTTGGTTCTAATACACACGATGGTGGCCATGCAATCATGTCTATGAGGAGAAAGAAGCATGGAAATCCTCAAGAGCTGGGTAAAGTGGTTGACAATCAATGTACTATTTTCTTCATCTGATTTGCATTCAACCCTACTGACATCCATCATGAATGAAATCGCTTCCTTGGATTGCTTCTTCTTGAGAAGGCTATTGTAATAAAGTAAATCTACGATCTAAGGGTCCAACTGGTTCACATAGATATGAAAATGGACATCGTTTGGTCACCCGTGTGTATGACCAAAGATCTTGAGTCTAGACTTACTAGAAGGTCATTTTCTCTTGTAATGATCCACTTACCCTAGTGGTTAAGTCTCATGGGTGTAAAGGAGGAGGTCTTGGGTTCAATCCCCATGGGGTACATGGGGAGAGTATTTTGCCCAAAGAGATCTAAGCCTTCCAAAAGCATCCACTTGAGTTAACTCGAGTTAACTAGGATACTTAGTGCAAATGCAGTTACATGGCTGACACGTGGATGGTTAGTATCCACCTACCCAAGAAGGTAGTCCCTTGGAGAGAGCTATATATAGAGGCATTTGGTTGGGAGGAGAGTCATCTCTCATAGCACGTGGTGGTTGTAATCTTGCCGTGCAATTCAAGTAGATAGTTTTTTTTTCCAAACGTGATACTTAGGTATCACAAATTAGGATTCTTGATTAGGAGGCCCTTCGAAAGTCAATTGTTCAATCTTCTTGCTCATTTGAATGGCAAGAAAATAGGACTGCTTGAAATTTCCATGATGACTTCAAGTTTAGGAGAAAACTTAGAGAATCTTAATGACAAGCCTAGATGTAGTCTTTAGCTTGGATTTAAGAAATCACGCACCCAAATAGGTTGATAAAGTTTCCTTCGGAAGTTTTATCTGATTCTATCCCAAGACATGATAAGAATCAAATAAAATCAAATGGAACTTAAATCAATTGAACTTTCAAGTACAAAGTATAGTTGATATGTTCCAAATTTGTAAAAATCATGGAACTTTTGAAGTTTTTTCATTTGATTTCATCCTGGAGAGTGATGAAAATCAAAGAAGTGAATAAATTTTAGCATCACTTGAACTTTAGTGTTCAATAGTTGTATGCTAGGTTCCATGACTGCATCTCTAGTCAAGCTGCAATGTTTTCAAAATGCATGGAAACTTTATTAAGCACTTTTTTGAGGATGAGAAAATTATGCTTGGTTTTGTTTAAGATAATTAGGGCTTAAAGAAGAAATCCAAGTCAAGCAATCTTTGGGAATCAAGATATTTCCTAAAAGATACGTCAAAGTAATCTTTGGGAATTAAGCTGCTTCTTAAAGATAAGCCAATAAAGGAAATAATCTGGCTAACTGTTTCATTGGTTAAAAAGGAATATATTTTGGACAAGACCAATATTTAAAGCTTTATTGTTTGTCCAAAGTCAAGATTTCTTTTAAAACAAATTATTCTAGTAAAGCAAAAGATTCCAAGTTGAATCATTGGCTTAGTATTACTCGATTCCTTGGGAGGGGTCTAAAGTTCTTGAAAGAAAAAATCCCGCTAGATGTGAGATTGGAATCTTTAAAGTAATTTTAATAGCAAGTAGTTCTCAACAATTCCCAAACCACTGGTATTGGTACTTAAGTCCAAATATTGATATAACATAAAGGTGTATCAAATATTCTTAGCTTTGGAATCTGAGAGGCATCAGTGTATGCTTGGACTTAAGTTGACGGAAAGATCTCTAAAAATCCCATGGGTAAGCGAAGAGGCTTTTGTTAGTTTAAGAGATCTTAACAATAAAGACTAAGTCTTTATTCTTGTCGCAAGGAAACCAGACTTGATCAAGCTTGGTTATGATTGTCCAAGAACATGCGATTGGAACTACTCTAATGTTTGCCCAAGTATTGGCAATAAAATTCCTTTTGAGAATTATTCATTCAGGTTCCATTTATCTAATGGAAAATTATGAAAAGAGTAAGCTATTCCAAGTCTGAACAGAGTGAAGAAATTCCAAGAATGTAGTTTGCAACCGTGAAGATAGTACTTAAGTCTGTGGAAGGTAATGTTTGCCTATCCTTAAAGGGATCTTGGTACAAATACAGAAAGCATGAGTGGATGCTTAGACTTATGCAGTATAGAGATTCCTATAAAGTCTTGGCCAAGGTAGGTATCTAAAGCATCAGTAAGAAAGGAATCTAAAGACAAGAAGACAAAAGCTCTTGTCACTACAAATTGGTCAATAATAAACCAATTGAGCTTGAATATGTGAAAATTCAATTACTTGGAATTTTGAGTGGTTTTCATTTGAAAACCCTAGTAAAGAGGAATGGATATTCTATCAAGAGGTTTTCAAGTTTCCAAGGCAAAGCACATGATTGTGAGACGATCATGTGAAGAACTCAAAACCTAGAAAATCCAAAAATTCTCGTAAAGAATTGAAGAAAGAAGGTACTCTATCAAGAGATGTTTAGACTTTAGGATAAGTTTCACCCACACATTAATGTGAATATAAAATAAGGTGGTATGGGACACCAGATTTTATACTCAGATTGATGTAGGAAAGATGGTATGGGACATCGGACTGTGGAATGATAATTATCTTTTAGTCCTAGATTGGATCTTGAAGATAGGTTTGATCCTCAAGGGAATTAAAACTTCAAAGAAGGAGTTTAAATTCAAGGAGGATAAAAGTAGCATCTCAAGATATTTAAAGATAACTTCAAGATCAAGGAAACATAAGATATGAAGTAAGTAACTTCCAAGATCTTCTTGAAACACTTCAAGATAAAGTGTTGTTGATTCAGAAATATTTGATAAATTTTTGAAGAAGTGGATTTTGACATTGAAAAGATCCTTTCAACCAGGGAATAGACTGATTAAGTCAAGCACCAAGTTCCTAGTGTAATTTGGAAAATTCAATCCTTTGGCTCAAAGAAATGCAAGAGAATTGGATTCCCAGTAAGCAATCATAAAGATTGAATTTAGGCATGAACTTAGTCTCAAGTGAAGCATTATTTAAGAAAAAAAACTCATCAATAGAATGTCAGTGGGTTGACACACTAATGTTGGATACCATACGAGTATCTTGTGATTGGATGAAGTTTAGTTGTACTCCAAGAATCTTTTTGAGAATCCAGTTTATTTCTCTCAAAGATAGGAAAAATGCTTCAATATCTTGCTAAAACAGATTTGAGAAGTTAAATTCTTGAGTCATATAGACTTTGACTCATAGCAAGTTTACGTATCTTCGAAGTTTGAATTGGTTCAACAAAGTTCTAGTTATTTCTTTGTGCTTTCCAAATCTTTTAGATTTGACCCAGATATGGTATCAAATTCTTTTCACAAAAGTCGAGGGTTAGCCAATTAGAACCAGGTAACTAAATTAAACATCCCAGATAGATGTTTTGTGCAAGAACCTTTTCAATCTTCAAAAGACAATAAGTCTAAGTGGACTCATTTATTTGATTTTGCTTCAAGTTATAGCATAAATGATTTTCTAGAGTCTTATATACTCTAGAATAGAGAAGTTAGGAATTGCTCATCAGGTTGAAAATTCTCAAAGAACTTCTAGCTCAAGTCTTTGAGAAAAGTTTCCTAAGTTGGACAATTTTCATTTTGAATTTGAATTGGTCAAATTATAGTACGGCTGACTCATATTAAATGGTAAACTTTCCCTTGCACATAGGATTTTTAAACTCATTAGGACAAAGTAGTCATCTAATTGGGTGAAAAAATCAAGTAAGTATTGGATAGGAGTAAACCATTGTACAAAAATCCAAGCTATATGTTTGAGACAACAAAACTTCAGGTTCTCCAAACCAATTTCAAGTGAATCAAGAGTTCTCAAAGTCTTGCAAGGGATAAGAATCTCGCCTTCGTTACTAAGTCCATGCACCAATCATGCCCAAAAATGGACGAGTTATTTGAACCCACCCAGTTCACATGTTTGTGCCCAGATCGCACCTAGTAAAAACTATGAATTGGCTAGGGATGTTTTTAGATCCACCCTTATTATTCATTCACTACTTGTACTTTGACCAGTTTATCAAAGTATAGAGCGGGATAGTGTTTTGAATCATTTGGGCAAGGATGCCACCACAGAGATGGGACATGTTCTTCCAGTTCTAGAACATGACCATGTTCTTCTGGTTTTCAAACATGAGACTCGGGGGTTGCCTACAATACTTATATAGCTCTATTTTTTAGGACAAAAATATTTTCCAAGGGGGGGGGGGAGAATGTGATAAAGTAAGTCGATGATCTAAGGGTCCGATTGGTCCTGATAGATCTAAAAACGGACACCGTTTGGTCACCCGTGTGTATGACCAAAGATCTCGAGTCTAGACTTACGAGAAGGCCATTTACTCTTGTAACCAAGTGTTTAGCCTAGTGATTGAGTCTCATGGGTGTAAAGGAGGACTTCTTGGGTTCAATTCCCATGGGGTACATGGGGAGATTATTTTGCCCAAATAGATCTAGAGCCTTCTAGAAGCATCCACTTGAGTTAACTCGATTAACTGGGACACTTGGTGTATATGTAGTTACATGGCTAGCACATGGATGGTTAGTATCCACCTACCCAAGAAGGCAGCGCCCTGGAGAGAGCTATCCATAGAGGCATTTGGTTAGGAGGAGAGTCATCTCTCTAACACGTGGTGTTCATAATCTTGAAGCTTCACATCTCTTTAGTAAGCTTGTCCATCATACCAACCCACCAATCTTTAAAGTATATTTGAAGATTCTTTCTTTGAAATTCTTCTTCATGTCTCATCATGCTTCTGATTTTTTGGAGTCTAGTCTGGTATTGCAAGTGGCCTTTGTTAACCTCTTCCTCCAAACACCAAAGCCTCCAATAAAGATTTTTCCTTCTAGCATGATGAATGGCTTGAAGATTTTTATGAGCCTTGGCCAAGATGTAATGAGTCTACAGGACAACCCTCCTCCAACACCTAGATGGAGAGGAGAAGGAGGCAAAGGCCCTGTTCCAAGCCTCGGTAATCTCACACTCGATTGAGGGGAGAGAGAAAATGGTCAGATTGGCATGATACCAAGGGGCTTTCTTGAGACTGACGATCGGCTTGAAGGTAATCACAATCAGGTAGTGCTCAAAGACGACCAGGTCCACACTGTGGGAGAGGGAAGGAGACCCCGATTGTTGATGATATTTTGTGAGATATAGCTCCTATCGAGTCTGGCTTTCTGCAAGTCAGCACCATCTTGGAGATTTGACCAAAAGAAACCAAGAACGTCCTTGATCTCCACCAGATCCAAGTGTAACTTGACTTTATCCCAAACAACCTTCTCCAGCCCATCAATCACCTGTCCCATCCTCTCTTATCTATCAAAAAGGACCTCCACCATATTAAAACTCCCAGAAAGAACTGCCAAGTGAATGTTCGTTCTGAATCAGTATTAGGAGCATACAAGGAGATGATGGAAAACTGTAGATGATCCCCAAAAGAAGCACCAACCCACCGATGGTTCTAGATAATAAGGGAATCCACAATTCTAGTATGCCAACTTATATTGATGTCGATGGCCGTGCCACCATTTCTTGCGGGGGTGTGTGGTGGAGAGCCAGGCATGGGATGAGGAAATACACTTAAGTCTCTTTTGTAGTTCCTCTCGGTCGATTTTGATCACTTGAAGATAGATGAAGTAAGGGTTTATGCTTTTATTGTTGATCCACATGTTGATCACGATCGTTGTTGAGGGGTGTGATAACCCTCTAACATTGAGAGACATGATAATCATTATCGGAGGTTGAGATCTTTGTGGAGAGGGGCCTTGTCCCTCTTTTTCTTGTTTTTCTCCTCCACTTTTTTCTTCGAGGTAGAGGGATTCTGACATAGGATTTTTCCCTTAAGTGGGATCTTCTAGGGAATCTCAACTGGTTGCTTTCCTTTGTGAGTAGTCATCATCGAAAACAAGTTTGTTATCCTTTCAGGGATTGTGCAGCCAATTATCGAACTTTCACCATCCTAGTTATCATCATTGTTTGTGGTGCACCCAACCTCTTTGCTAGTGGTGATATCTTCATGGTTATTTTCCTTGTAGGAGAATTCCTCTAGGGTTTGCCCATCACTGCAATAGTCTTCTTGATTTAATCCCCCTAGGTAATCCATGTCATTGAGATCCTTTTCTAGGTTGCAAAAGATGTTTGTTTGTGGAGCTTCACTAGAGGGGCTCTTGTCAATACTTCCTTTTGGGCTTCCCCTTCTTCTTCATCTTACTTCCATGAAGCCGTCCGGGTCCATTTCCAAGACTTGTGTTTCTTTCCCCTTTTTAGACTCTAGTGGATGCTCTTCTAATTTGCTCTTGGTCCCTGCCACAACTTTTCTCCCTATCACATTAGCTTTCTCCGGGTTTTTCTTGTTTTTATTGGAATTCTATCTTAAAGGACATTCCTTTATTTTATGGCCCTGCATTCCCCAGTGAAAACAAGCATTTGACAAGTTCTTGTATTTAATCTCTTGCTGAGCAGTTTCCTCTTCTTTGATGTCTATGTTAATTTTAGAGGGGAGATCTTTGTTTAGATCTGCTTCAACACAAATTTGTGGGTGCTATCTAGCGTTGAAAGAGTATTTTTCTCCTTCATATATAAGGCCCCTAATATCTTGTTTCGAGGCCAAGGGCCGACCGATGGGTGAAACGATTTCCCTTATGAAACCATAAAGGAAAAAGGGCAAGTTTGGAAGCTCGATCCAGAGTGGGTAGCACAGTGGTTTAGACTGATTTGGGATGAAATGAGGAAACCATTTAAATAGGCACATGGTAGTCCTCCATACTTGCCAAGTGTTAATCTATAAAGCTTGAAATGCCATTTCCTCATTTTCAAACACCAAGAGCACGTGGTTTACCGACAAGAACTGGCACTTGCTCACAATCAAGCCGCATGGGAACCATTCCTTACAAAACCACTAGCGAAAGGACTCCAGCGAGGGCTAAGGACCAAACAATTGACTGATGAGGTAGGTTCTTTTTAGCTCTTCTTGCTTCACCACAATATATTCCCTTTGAAGGGTGATGACCAGAGGATTGAGACCAAAAAGCTCCAAAGACACGTCCGAAGACTTGTCCTCTCTTGCTAGACCCCTATTACTTACCACTAACGAGGGGGTAATCTCTACCATGAAGCAGACAAAGGAAACCCAAAAACCTAACACTGCACAACAACACACTTCAAACCCCAAAGGAGCTTTCCGCAAATGGCTGAGCATTCCATACTTTAAAAACCTTCTTGATACCCTCTTTAATATAAATTTCTCTCTTCTTTTTTCTTCTCCTTTTTTTTCTTTTTTTTTTTTGATTTAAAAACCTATTAATCAAAGAGACCTAACAAGATAAAAGTATCCTTTCAGGACACACAAAATCAAAGAAGCTCTTAAATAAAAGGTCACCGTTCTGAATCGCCTCTCCTAATCTCTCTCCGATAACTAAAAAGTTTCCAGAACGGGATCTCCACACACAATTACAACTCTTACCTGATGAGAAAGGCATGAAGCCCAAGCCCAAGTCCGTGGCGAGCTAAAAACCTCGCCTGACGAGAAACACACAAAGTCCTAAGTTCAAGTCAGTCGCAAGCTCAGAACCACGTATGTGCTTTGAAACCCATTGAGTGAACTTGTGCTCCAAGAAAAAAGATAAAACTTTAAAGCTATTCTTGTTGGAGTTAGACATTTGCAAAAGCACACGAACAACACAAGGAAGAAGAAGAAGCTTGGAGCAAAACACACAATATTGAATGTATTACCACTAGAATGTACAAAGATAAGTATCCCATTAGGGCAATAGGTATATATATGATCCGAGGAAAAAAACCTCCTAAAGAGGGAAAAAAGTGCCCCGGCGGTCCTTGTTGGAACCTTGAAGTTATGAAGGACCCATGAAGCAATGAAGGCTAGTGAGTACTTGGAGGCCTCCCTTGAAGCTGAGGACACTTGGAGGCTCAAAGCCTTGTGTGGCAGTCTCTCAAATTTCCCACATTTTCCTTTTGTATACAAGTTCCTCATAGGAACTCTCTCTTATTTTCTTTTTTGAGAAAACCCATAAAAACTCAACCTTATCCTTCTTTTTTGTAAAAGGCTTCTTTTTTAGTCTTGACTTGTTTTAGAAATGAGAGCTCTCTTTTGGATACGTGCAAGAGCTCTCTCTCTCTCTCTAAGAAGATTCCCTTTTTGATTTTCCCAACTACCTATCATTTTTTGAATATCTTAGTTAATGAAGCCTTTGGCCACTTGTACTCAACTGATCCCTCTTCCTCTCTTATATAAGGAGGGCCTCATTTTGTAAAAAGGAGGTCCCTTGGCCATGGCCTTGGCCTCCATGTTAATGGAAAGAAGTTTCATTTGGCTTCCACATTTCTTCTTGTGTGCTAGGCGTTGATCCATGTGTGTGGGTATGGCACTTGGGATTGGCTTGTGTGTGAGCATTGCCCTCCCTTGCTCCCTTTGATGTTGGCCATGGTGCCATTGTTCGTGGACGTGCGTGTGTGTGCATTGCTTGCACTTCTTGCAACTCCTCTTGGAAGAGCCCCTCACTTCCATGTGAGGCGGTTTGGGTTGGTTACTCCCCATACTTCACAAGTATGTTCACACACATCACTACCTAAATATATCAACAAATCCCCCTTGGGAGTGATGCGGTGAACAAGGAGCTAGCACTCATGTATAAGGAAGTGCCAAGCTATGTGGAAATGACTCCACAAAAGGAAGTAAGCCCAAAGCTTTGTGGAAAGTTTCAAACTTCTCCCTACGCAGAGCCTTCGTGAAAAGGTCTGTAATGTTCTCCTGCGTGGGCATATATGCCAAGCTGATCTTCCTAGCACAAAACCTCTCCCTGACATAATGATAATGCACCTCAATGTGCTTAGTGTGAGCATGGAACACAAGGTTCCTACCAACTGCCAATGCACTTTGACTGTCAATGAAGATGGTGGTGGTAGAAGACCAACCAACACCCAAATCAGCCATAAGGCATCTGAACCACACACACTCAACAGTTGTTGTGAAAGCTGCCCTATACTTAGCCTCACAACTGGAAGTGGCCACAGTAGGCTGCTTCTTGCTCAACCAAGATATACATGAGCTACCAAGCATGAAGCAAAAGCCACTAGTGTACACACGAGTGTCATAGCAACCAGCCCAATCAGAGTCAGAAAAAGCATGCAAATCTGGTGGTAGTGATCCCCCCTTGGGATAAAACAACCCAAGTAGCTGAGTACCACTCAAGTAGCAAAAGATACGCTTAACCACCTACCAATGCTTGACTCCTGGGCAAAGCATAAACCTACTCATCTATGAGACAACAAACTGAATATCTGGCTGAGTAATGCATAAGTAAATCAAGCATGCAACACCCTATTGATAGAGAACAACATCAAATGCATCTCCAACATCATGAAGTCTCAGTCATAAACCTTTTTCCATAGGAGTGGCAATAGGTTTATAGTCTTCAAGGCCAAAACATTGCAATAATGTGTCAATATATTTCATTTGACACAAAAGCATTCCACCATCAATGTGCATAAAATGAATGCCCAAATAGTGATGCAAATGCCCCAAATCAAACATCTCAAATGAGGCATGTAAATCAGCCTTAAAATTAACAATATGCCTCTCATGAGGACCAATGAGAAGCATGTCATCAACAGAAACCACAATGATCAGAAGTACATCATTAGCACACTTAACATATAAGGTGCTTTTAGTTGGACTATTCTCAAAACCATGTGCAATCAGATAGGCATGTATCTTTTCATACCAAGCACGTGGTGCTTGCTTTAAACCATATAATGCCTTCTTTAACCTGCACACCTAGTTTTCATGCCCTTTCTGCACAAAGCCACGGGGCTAAAAAACATACACTTCTTTATGCAAGTCACCATTCAAAAATGTTGTTTTAATGTCTAGCTGATGTACATTCCAACCATGATGAGCTTCTAGTGCATAGATGCTACGAACAGTAGTCATTCGGCAAGTAGGAGCAAAGGTTTCATCAAAATCAATGCCTCTTTCCTGCACATAACTCTTTGCAACAAGCCTAGCCTTATACCTGTCAACTATACCATCAGGTTTACACTTCAACTTGTATACCCACTTAGTGCCAATGGCCTTCTTGCAAGGAGGCAAGTCACATAAAGACCAAGTACCATTCTTCATTATAGCATCATCAACAAATTTCACAACCAAGCAAATCTTGGCTAATGCAAAAACTGATAACGGATTTTTCTTGATTCCTGGCACAAACAAAGCATCTAACAAAGTGAAAGAACTACCATCAGCAATAGTCAAAATGATCTTACCAACTCCCATAACAGGATAAGAGAAGTTGTTGATGCATGTAATAGTATTCCCTGTAGGGGTAGGCTCGAGTGAAGAGAAGAAACTACATTGCGAGGTAATATGTTTGGTCACCCCACTATCAAAGTACCAAACATCTGAGTCTACTACAAACATGCACTGCTCATGAGAAGATAGGTCAAAACTGCAAACAGTAGTAAACACCCATTCTTCTTCCTCCACAAGATTAGCAGACTCTGTTTTTGGTATAGGGGCCTCTGCAACAACCATTCCAGTCTCTTTCTTCTTTGCCTCTTTAGCAGCCAGTCTTGGATGGTTCTTTATGATATGATCATTTCCTTTACAGTACTTGCAAAACAGTTTCTGCTTTTCTGATTTCTTTTCATCTTTGTCTTCCTTCTTCGAATGTGCAAAATTAGCAAATTTTTGCTTACTAGTTGCAGAACTCCATTTTCCTTTGCCCTTCTGACTAGCCAAGAAAGCTTGATCTGCAACATGCATAATGGACATGTTCTGCCTCGACTGATCTTCCTGTAACAGAACAAAGACTAACTCCTCAAATGACAAGGCATTTGCATTGCCTTTCATCATCAACTAAAGAGTAGAAGCAAAACTCTGATATGAATCAGGAAGACCATACATAAAAATTTCTACCCCATGCACTAAACTCATTCTGCCATTAAATATGACAAAGTAAAAAATAAATAAAAAAATTGTGAGAACATTTTAAGTAACTCCTCATCAATGAAAACCATTTGGATCCTCCAAAACTCTTAGAATTGCAGCATGGCTTTGATCTTGCACTTAAAAGTATGCATTAAAGTTATGACTACATTATATGGCCGTTCACAAGGCACATTCTTCTTGAAAACCTATATATCTTGATGTTTCTAACATGATGAAAGTATAAAGAAGTAACTTTTGTGAGATTGGCTTTTTCAAAGTAAGTGCAAGTTTGGAGGAGGTGAATGGGGTACTGGTTAAAAATTGAGACTACAACAAGTAAAAAATGAGACCAAAGATTAAGGAAAAAGACAAGAAGGAGGACATCTCGGAAGATTCGCCCACACTCAAAAGGACCTATGAAGTTTTATCAAATTTGCACCAAAATTTGGAGGATTTTCAAATACCTAGCAAGGTTCAAGATTTGGGACACACACACACACAGATATATATATATCAAGGAAAACGGATCCAAAGATCAATAGTTTTCTCTACAGGACATTAAGAGAAAGCACAAGGAAACACAAGGAACATGCCTTCATTTAATCTATGGCATCATTGACACCCCTTTAGTCACAGTCTCAAAATCACATGAAAATTGGTGAGCATACTCGAGGTGATTAGGAGTTCAAAATTGCTTCACTCTCTGGCACCAAAATTTTTATCTCACCGTGTTTCAGGCTCCAAAGTCACTATCACAATGATTAAGCATGCAATTTTGTTCTTTTATGCCAAACATATATACAAATTTTGGTTTGCCAGTATAGGGGGCTCGAAGTCTACGACAATTTTAGCAGAGCTCGATAGGGTGTTTGTGTTCAACTTTTTGATATACAATCGTTTTTTTTCATAAGGGCATTTAGTCACTAGCCATGATGTATTCTATATGTTGGCTATTGAGGATAAGTTGGATGGTACTAATTACTCATTATTGGCAGATATGATGCATCATGTATTGATAGCAAAAGGTATTTGCAATATTGTGTAGGGAAACATACTACTACACTTGAAATACACAAAGGTGGTGCAGATGGAATTAAAGATGATGATCTTCAAAATCTTGTTTGTGTTGCGGTTCCTGTTACAACTACTATAGAGCAACTTCATTGGGATGACATAGATGCTCAAGCACATGCATTGATAACTTTGTCTACAAGAAACTGAATATCAAGACAAGTCATGTGTAAGTAAATCAAGTATCCAACAACCTACTGATAGACAACAACATCAAATGCATCTCCAACATCATGAAGAATCAACCATAAACATGTTTTCATAGGAGTGGCAATTGGTTTACAAAGTTCAAGGCCAAAATGGTGCAATAATGTGTCAATATATTTTGTTTGGCACAAAGCCATTCCCCCATCAACTTGCATAACTTATTGCCCAAATAATGATGCTAATGCCCCGAATCTGACATCTCAAAAGATGCATGCACATGAGCCTTAAATTCAGCAGTATGCTTCTCATTAGGACTAGTGAGCAACATGTCATCAACATATATTACGCTGTTCAGAAGTACATCATGCACACGCTTAACATATAAAGTGATCTCAATTGGACTGTTCTCAAAACCATGTGAATCAAGTAGGCATGTATCTTTTCATAACAAGCACATGGTGCCTACGTCGAACCATATAATGCCATTTTCGCCCTGCACAATTTGTTTTCATGCGCTTTCTACACAAAACAAAGGGGCTAAGATACATACATTTCTTCATGTAAATCACCATTTAGAAATGCATTTTTAATGTCCAAATGATGTACACTCACTACAAGAAATAGAGGGGCGTAGCGATGCCCCCGAATTGAAAAAAGAATGAGCACCGTCGCTTATGCGACGTTAGCATTGTCGTCGAGATTTGCTCTCCTCTCTCACTTGTGAAGGCCTACAAAAAACATATTTGGTGAAGGTAGCCGGAATTCCCCGAGAAGTCCAGGATGCATCAAGGATGTCAAAGGAAGGTCACATACAAAGTTTCAAAGAAATCAAGAAAGTCCATGGTAGCGGTCAAAGCTGGTCAAAGTTGGGAAATTAGGGCAAAAATTTCATTGTCACCAAATTAGATGAAAATCCATATACTTGTAAAGATTGTCAAAGGCAGTCTATAGCCCAAATTTCAGCAGAAAATGGATTTTGTAGCACATTGATATGCTATGTTCATTTTGTAAAAATGTAATTTTTCTAGTTTGACCCTACAAATTCTTGTATAGAAAATTATGTTAGCCATATGGTTTGGCATGTATAAAGATCATATGTGGCTACATATTTGTACAAATTTTCAAGGCTATCAGAGCTTCCTAGACACCTTAATGCCACCTTGCAAGCTTCCAAATGTAGTCAAACTTGTACAAGGGAGATTCAGATGGGAGTTTTTCCTGCATATTCCTGAAGGAGATCTTTGGAAACATAGTCCTACAAAGTTTCATCTTCATCAAAGTCTTTTTGGAGGGTCAAAGAGCACAAAGTCCAGTTTTCAAGGTCACCGCAGTTTTCTAGAATAAGAAAATTGAAGGCTTGAAGGGCTGCCACATGTCAAAATATGATTGAACCATGGTGTACGGTCAAGATGAGCTCCTATTCAAGGGTGGAGATGCACTAAAGCATAAAGGAAGGAGGATCCACGAATTTTTTCCATAAAAGAAGACTTTGTTGACAGTTAAAGATCAATAATGCAAAGTTTCTCCAAAAATAGTGGCTTATCTTATCCGAATTGATGTCAGCACTGATCCGACGGTCCAGATCATCCCCAGATCCAATGGTGGAGAATGAGGGCGCCTAAATTTCACTCCTTTACACTAGATTTGATAGAAAGAACAATTCCAAGCCATTGATTTGATTAATCAAATGGTTGTAATCGAAAGTAGTGATCCTAGAGTTGAGAGTTGATTTCTCTAGATCCAAGGGCCCAAATTCATTCAAAAAACTATATAAAACCCCCTCCAAACTCCTATAGCATCATTGTTAGGCATCCATAGGGCTCATGCTAGCTTACGGTTTCCTTGAGACGATCACCCTCGGTTGAGCGAGTGAGGATCCAAGGTGAGCTAGTATGAGTATAGAACCTAGCTTCAAATTTAAGTTAGAACTCCAATCTAGGATAGGCTCTTGAAACTAGCATCTCTATCTTGAATCACCCTCGGTGGAGCGTGTGAGTGAGTTAGAGCTGATTTTAATGAGTCTTAGACTTCTTTAGTTAGACGTTACGAGCCTAGACAGACATAGGGTCACTGGAGTGGAACTCACCTTCTTACGTGTGACATTCGGTTGAACTGTCATGGTTTGAGGGTCGGAACCACCTTTGATCAGTAGACTGCTTAGCATGACGTACCACGACGATATTTTACATGTAACTTAATTCAAATTCTTTTAATTCATGTCACTTGTCACTTGTCTCTTGTCTCCTCTCTCAGTCTCTTAAGTATTTTTACATGTCTTCTATTTCTTCTAT
Source organism: Ceratopteris richardii (assembly GCA_020310875.1). Taxonomy (NCBI): domain Eukaryota; kingdom Viridiplantae; phylum Streptophyta; class Polypodiopsida; order Polypodiales; family Pteridaceae; genus Ceratopteris; species Ceratopteris richardii. The sequence goes on from CM035443.1 coordinate 122,031,453, forward strand.
GTGTGAGAAGGCTCCGCAGTATTGCGTTGAACCAGTGAGGATGTTTCTTTGAGCTTGTGAGTGAAATCCATCATCATAATTCACTTGCATGTATATAATCCATACAAATCCATACATATTTATTAGTTTCTGAAAGTGTATAAGAAGCTCCAATATTGGACCATTCTTCCTTTCGAAACTGATTTATGTGTAAGGATTCCATCTATTCTCGTCATGCATACATATCATCCAAAGAAGGCTATACATATGGATTAGAATTAGGAAGTGTTTAAGAAGCTCCTCCAATGGACCATTCTTCCTTCCAAATTTGATTCGTGTGTATGGTTCTCTTTCATTCTTATCATTCATGTTCATAAATCTAACTTGCACTCCTACATTCCTATTCCCATAATCATTTCACTCTCTTCTCCATACTCAACATTAATTTCACTTTCATGTCCTTAAAGCTTCCAACATTCATTAGCTTCATACACCCTGTGTGTGCCACGACCGGACCCGATCCACCCGGATTGCGATCACCTCCACATTTGAACCCGACGTGAAACGCTTCGTGGCATTTGCTTCTGATCTTGTTGGGAGGTTGTGATCCATATCATTTGTTTCATATTTTTCATCCTCATCATATCATCATCATCATTCTTGAGTGTTGCACTGGATTTCTCACAGTATCGTGCACATCTTCGTCGCGAAGTAAAAACATTTGTGAGAGATCTAGAACATCGTGCATCACTTGCTTATTCACATAAGATGGAGGAAGGATTCAAATCCCTTATTGTTGAGAAACAAGGCCAAAGTATAGTCTCTTCTATGTTGAGAGAGAAGGGAAAATTCAATGGCATCAACATCACAAGCTACTTAGATTTGTTTGAAGAGCAAGCTATGATTTTTGGTCTTCCTGAAGATCTTTTGATATCATTCTTTGAACGAATTGTTGATAGCTCTATCATAAACCGTGTCACTCAATATGATAGTCTTCCTTGGAGTGATTTTAGAAAGGAGATGCTCAAAGAATTCTATCTTGAAGATTATAGCCAACATAATCGAGATGGATTCTTACGATGGGTCAATTCTCCAAAGCCTAGTAGCTCTATTACTCACTTACAAAATGAGTATATTAGACGCTATGAACAACTTCCTGATGAGGATAAGATAACTTTGGAACCTGATCTTGTGATCAATTTTCTTAAGCTTCTTCATCCTGAAACTCGTAGGGAAGTTGAACGGCGATTAGAAGAGCCAGATAAGCGCTATGGTCTTACTGACAATTGGCAAAAAGTGCGTAAAGTAGTAGAGGCTGTAGCCCATAGACATCAAAGGCAATCCATGCTTTATGAGCAAACTAGTCTTCCTCAAGCTAGCCTTCCACAAACTAAGGAGCAAGTTAGAGAACAATCCCATGCTATGCTTTTTGACTCTACTCCTATTCCTCAAATGATGGAGCCTACTCAAGGTTTTAAAGTAGAGCCAAATAAAAGTGTAGTTGAACAATCTCAAGTGGATATTCTCACTAAGCAAATGGAAAGTCTTATTGCTATACAATCCAATTTGGCCAAGACTATAGATGCTTTACAATCTAATTACACCAAAACTTTCCAAAATCAAATGAACCCAATGACTTTTCAAGAGCCTAATCAACATGTTATAGCTACCAATCAAAATCCACAAGTAGCTCCTACTCAAGCATATCAAGTTCCTCCAGTGCATAATCCTTCAATGCAAAATCCTCATCCTCATGTGCAAAATCCTCAAATGTATAAAAACCTGTATCCTCAAGCTTCTCAAATAGCTTTTCAAAATCCTCAAAATCAAAATTTTCAAAATCATCAACCGTATAATATGGAAGCTCCTCTTGCACCTCAAGTACCACATGTTGCTCCCCAAGCTCCTCAAATACATCAATTGCATTTTCAAAATCCTAATTATCCTGTTCAAGCAATACCTTATCAACAAAATCCTCAATTTCAAAATTTCCCACCACAAGTTAATCAAAATCCTCAAAATCAAAATGGTTTTGTGCGTGGCCCTCGTAGGTGTCCTTGGTGTGATTCGTTAGAGCACTTTTTGAGAGATTGTGAATTATTGAAGGCTGCTAAGGAGCAACGACTAGTAATAGACATAGACAAGAAAATATGTGACTATCGATCTAGGCTACCTTTGCAAGGAAATTATGGTAAGGGAGGAATGAAAAAACATTATGAAAATATAACCATAATGGACGTAGGAACTAGAGGAGTGAAACTAGAAGCTCTAGATGAACAACAAGTAGAATCAAGTAAACCCACAAAGGAAGGTGATTTTTCCATAGAGGCTTTAGTAAGAGCACGGGATGAGATTAGGAGAATAACGGCTTGGGAGTCACCGATAGAAGATCAATCTCTTATTTCTCACATATCCAATGTAGAAGAAAAACGAAAAAGAGAGGAAGCTGAGCCTAGTGAAAGAAGAGTGACTCGAAAACAAACCTCAGAGGGAATAGAAACAATCATAGAGCAAGGAGAAACATCACAATCCAAAGATAAAAAACAAGAATCAGAACCCAATGAACAAAAACAAGAGGAGAAACAAAAAGGGAAGAAGACAAAGCAAAGAAAAACAGAACCAAAGCCTTTAGATAAACAAGAACAATCAAAACAAACTGAAGACCAAACACGAGAACATGAACAAAAACAAGAAACTGAGCAAAAACAAAAGAAACCAAAGAGAAAACCTAAAGCCATCTTGATTTCAGAAATTGAGAGAAAAATAGATCCTATGGAGATTTTAGATGACATTTTGCTTAAGAGTCAAGTGACTATGTCTTTAGAACAAGTTTTCTCTATTGCAAAGCCTGTTTTTAAAGATAACTTTATCGGCCTAATTAAAAGGAAGAGGTTTCCGCTTAATCTAGATACTGAGATGCAAGATTCTCTAGATCAAGATCAAGCTATGAATGAAGCCTTAAACTTTGATGAATCTGATGAAGAGGACTTTGATGATGATGAAGTAAATGTTAATAAAAATTTCTTAGGACCTATTCAACCTGACCATGAAAATCATGAAAACAATCCTGAAAGTCACTTTAAAAGAACATTTTGGTCTAGAGGTACATCAGAGATGCATGTTAAAATAGGAAATGATAAGAACACTATCACTGTAAATGCATTAGTAGATTCCGGCTCTGAAATCAATGTGATTTCAAGAGAAGTCTATGATAAGTTTCGATGGCCCATAGATAAAGATTGTGGATGGCGTATGAGAACTGCAGATAATGGTGTAGGTACCCTGTATGGAGCTTCTGCTAGTGTGCCCATATCCATAGGAGGAATCACAGAAGAGTTTCACTTTTTTATTCAAGATAATTGCTCCTATGAAGTTCTCTTAGGTCAACCCTTTATTTGTGAGAGTCGTATGGAAAGTAAAGCCATGGATGATGGGTCTACCTATGCTAGATTTAAGTCTAAGGATGGAATGCAATCACTTCAAGTCATGACAGTAGGAGTGAATCATCCTAGGAATCGATTGTCAATTAGAAAGAAACCTATTGTTACTCAGGGTCACGAGCATGCTTGTAGTGATTGTGCACCTCGATTCATGTTTGGAGCTACATATGATCAAAATTTCGGATAGAATCCATTGTTGAGCGGGACAACAGTGGATATTGGTTTGACATCTCGCATCCAACCAACATGTACAATAGTTTGTCACTTTGTTTTCCACATTCTAGATTAGATTTTCTTCATAAGAGTCAATTGTCCAAGTCTTTTATCCAAAAAAGCCAAAAAAATTATAAAAACAACAAAATCATGGAACATGATGAGAACATTGAGCATGTGATTGAGACATCTCATTGTTTCTCTACTCTTGAGGAGTTAGAGTTATGTCTTCAACAAAATTCTAATTCCCATATTATTCTTATTTCTTCCCTTGATGAGTATGCTCTAATCCAAGAGTATGCTCTCAATGTTGACAAGTGCTCAAAATTTAACCAAACACATGATGCCTTAGTTGAAACAAAGTACAAAACTGTAGACAAAAAAATCAAACCCATAGCTCAACCATTACCTCAAGGAAGTAATGAAAAAATTATTGATGTGAAAAATGATCCAATTCTTCGGGATAAGAAAAACATAGGACATACATTCACGGATGAGACAATCAAACAGGTGAAAATTGGTAGAGATGATGACTTTCTTTTGCCAGCAGAGAGAGATAAATTTGAGAGAGTTATACGGAGCCATGGAAAAGCCTTTACTATGTATCCTCATGAGATTGGTTGTGTAGATCCTAAGCTAGTTGCACCCATGATAATCTTTACTATTCCACATATTCCATGGAATCTTCGTCCTATACCTGTTCCAAAGGCTCACTTACCTGAGCTAATGAAACTACTTAAGGAGAAGATAAACATGAGAATTTTAGAGCCATCTTTTGCACCTTACTCAAATCGATGGTTCACTGTGCCTAAAAAGAATGGGAAACTACGTTTTATTCAAGATCTCCAACCCGTCAATAAAGTCACCATAAGGAATGTAGGAACAGGACCCATTGTAGATGAGTTTGCTGAATCATTTTCAGGACATTCTATCTATTCAATGGGTGATCTATATTCTGGATATGACCAATTCCAATTAGCAATTGATAGTCATGACATAACCACAATGAAAACTCCTTTAGGCTTAGTGCGAATGTGTAATTTACCTCAAGGAGCGACTAATTCTGTGGCTCATATGATGAGTGCTATGAATATGGTCTTACATGACTTTATCCCTCATATAACTATGCCATTCATTGATGATATTCCAATTAAAGGGAGTGAGGAACGTGTAAAGGACATTACTTTAGATTCATCGGGATGTCGTAAATTTGTTCTTGACCATATCTCTGATTGTGAAAGAATATTTCAACGATTTGAAGAGGTAGGTCTCACATTTTCCATAGAGAAATCTATTTTTGGTGTCAACGAGGTACTTATTGTTGGACATTTATGTGGCCATTATGGTCGAAAGCCATACCCACAAAAAGTTGATGCCATTAGCAAGATTTCTGAAACATGTAACAACGTGAGTGAGGTACGTAGATTTCTTGGTGCTTGCATCTTTTATGTTATTTGGATCCCTCACTTTGCTCATGTTGCTGATTGTCTTTATGACTTGTTGAGGAAGAAACGAAAATTTATTTGGACTGACAAACACACTCAAGCTATGCGTAAATTGAAGAAATTATTGCTTGAAGCTCCCATCCTTAAGCGTGTAGACTATTCTGCTAACAAACCTATTATATTGACTGTTGATACTAGTCCTATTGGTATAGGTTGGGTCATAAGTCAAGATGATAGTGAAGGGAATAGATATGCAATTAGGTTTGGTGCCAAAATTCTACATGAAACACAACGAAAATATCCACAGATCAAACGAGAACTATGGGGTATGGTAACAGCTTTGAAAACAGACAAAGAATATTTCATTGGTGCAAATGTCAAAGTTGAGACTGATTGTTTGCCTCTCATTGGAATGATAGCCAATTGTTCATCTCCTGATATAGCCATGCTTAGATGGATCTCATATATTAAGTTCATAAATCCTGAGTTAGTTCATATTTCAGGTAAGTCAAACTCAGTTGCTGATATGTTATCGAGAGCTAGATTTGATGATGATCTTGAAAGTGATCTAATAAAGAATGTGAATTTAGTTGACTATGTTCCACATATATATGAGTATGAGAAATTTCATGAGTCTGAGTACGAAGATGAATGGAGAGACATAGGAAAGTATCTCAGTACACTACAACCATTACCTAGCTGGACTACGAATAGATTCCGTAACATTAGGAAACGAGCTTATAACTTTTTCCTATGTAATGGTTATCTTTGGAGACATGCTAAGGGTAAGGTTAAGAATCCACAACGAGTCCTAGGAAAGAGAGGTCTTCAATTGCAAGTAATGAAGGAAATGCATGAGACATTATGGGCAGGTCATAAAGGATTTTTTGGAACATATGAAAAAATTAGAAGTACCTATTATTGGCCTAGGATGTATGTTGACATTAGTAGCTATGTTTCTACATGTTCTACTTGTCAACTTCATTCATCAGTCAAACATAGAGATCCGTTGCATCCTACTTATCCACCTTGTATTCACTACAAGTGGGTAGTAGATCTTGTAACTATGCCTAAAGGTATCGACAAAATGCGTTACATTGTACTTGCAAGAGAAGACTTAACTAATCATGTAGAGGGACGTGCACTACGATCTAAGACCACTTACAATGTTTGCAAATTCTTGCTTGAAGATGTCATAAGTCGCTTTGGGTACATAGAGAAAGTAGTTGCCGATCGTGGAGAGTTAAATGCGAGAGAAGCTAAAGAGTTCTTTGAGCGTCACGGTATTCGTTTGTCTCTCACTACTGCATATAATCCAGAGGCCAATGGTAAAATAGAGAGAGGGCATCCACCTATTGTGAAAGCCATATCTAAAGCATGTAACGGTGACATCAAACAATGGCCTAGATTCTTACCTTTTGCACTTTGGGCAGATAGAATGACATGCACACGTACTACTGGGTATATGCCTGCTGAACTTATGTACTGTCAAAAACCATTGTTTCCAATTCAATCTCATATTTTTGCATGGTCAAATTTGCCTTGGTCTGAAAACATGTCTACTGATGACTTTTTGAGTTTGCGCATTAAACAGTTAGAACAAGGTAAAGTAAGACTTGATGATGCTGTTGAAAAATTAAGAGAATCTAGAATGAAGAATAAGCATTATTTTGATAAAACTCATCGACGGCGTCCTAATCCAATTGAAGTAGGAGATTGGGTGCTCATTTATGATAGTACATTTGACTCTCAATATGATGCACGCAAAAAGCTCACTCAACGGTGGTTTGGGCCATACATTGTATCAAAAGTCAACAACAATGGTACGTATGCTCTTTGTGAATTAAATGGTGTTGCACTAAAAACTTTGATTGGAGGTAAAAGGATAAAGCTATTCAAGAAACGTGATAATGACGAGTACATTTTGGATGAGGACATTGAAGAAGATGACAACAATGAGGCCGATTCATAAACAGGAGTATCCATGCTATAAAAAAATAAAAATATAAATAAAAAAGAAAAAAATAAAAAAAAAACATATAAAAATATCATTAATTTTTCAAGTTCATGTTGCTTTGTTTTTTTTCAAGTTCATTCTATTTTTCTTTTTTTTTTTTTTCCATGCTTGTTTCATGCATGTTTTTTTTCAGTCTTTGCATTGCATTGCATATCCACATCACTTGAGTCAAAAAGGGCAAATGATGATTTCTCTACTTGTGTAAAATTGTATCTTAAGTAGTAACTTATCTACTAAGGAATTGATTATAATCTAGGATTGTGGAAAGATAGGGCATGTAGATTTGGAGGTTTATTTTGGTGACATGACTTTCATATATAAACATGCATATGTATCCTATATCGAAAGCATAATTGTTGAAATCCTAGCTCCTGCTATTGCATGTTTCTACATCCTTAGTTCATCTCACAGCACTTGTATCGGAGTTTAAACGACTGTTCTCCGTCATCAAAAATGGTTGTACCTTGTATCGGGGTTTAACTTTTCCTCGTCAAAAAAAAAAAAAAAAAAAAAGCTACATGTTACCAAGAAGTTTACACTTTCTTCCACCCCAAAAAAGTGATCGTAACCATAAAGTTGCCAAATCATCATCATCATCGGAAAAAAAAAAAGAGCAAGCCAAAGGAGGATAAAGAGGCATAGTAGAATAAATCACGGGCTATATAAGCAGATTTATGCATTAGTGGAGTTTAGTTAGATTTCCTTGCATGTTATTAGAGAAAGAGCATATTCATATTTATGTAGGAAAGGAGTTGATCTAAAATAAGCTAAAGATGAAAGATGTCTCTTGAAAATCCTAAATCTTTGTTTATAATCATATTTAAGGTAGATTGCTTTATGAAAAAGGTACAAAATTTTCTTCAAGATGAGAGGAACTGATGCTTAAAACGACTCAATACATCCACTTCCACTTCATATTGATGCTTGTTTTTTTTCTTTCTTGTTGCCAATGTTGCTTGTTCATTTGCATATATGTTGCCTATTTGTTCATGCATATTCATGTTTCCTGTTTCAATTATTTCTTTCATGCAAATTTTGCTTCATGTCACGTTACCTACTTATTCATGCATATAATCAATTTTCCTTCCATCTTTCTTATGTTGCCTATAAAAGAATTTGATGCCTCGAACATTTTGTTTTTCACAGATGCTAGAGTGGCGCTTCCGGAGGAATCGCAGGTTTAGTGGGGGCGAATGTCGTCGAGATTTGCTCTCCTCTCTCACTTGTGAAAGCCTACAAAAAACATATTTGGTGAAGGTAGCCGGAATTCCCCGAGAAGTCCAGGATGCATCAAGGATGTCAAAGGAAGGTCACATACAAAGTTTCAAAGAAATCAAGAAAGTCCATGGTAGCGGTCAAAGCTGGTCAAAGCTGGTCAAAGTTGGGAAATTAGGGCAAAAATTTCAGTGTCACCAAATTAGATGAAAATCCATATACTTGTAAAGATTGTCAAAGGCAGTCTATAGCCCAAATTTCAGCAGAAAATGGATTTTGTAGCACATTGATATGCTATGTTCATTTTGTAAAAATGTAATTTTTCTAGTTTGACCCTACAAATTCTTGTATAGAAAATTATGTTAGCCATATGGTTTGGCATGTATAAAGATCATATGTGGCTACATATTTGTACAAATTTTCAAGGCTATCAGAGCTTCCTAGACACCTTAATGCCACCTTGCAAGCTTCCAAATGTAGTCAAACTTGTACAAGGGAGATTCAGATGGGAGTTTTTCCTGCATATTCCTGAAGGAGATCTTTGGAAACATAGTCCTACAAAGTTTCATCTTCATCAAAGTCTTTTTGGAGGGTCAAAGAGCACAAAGTCCAGTTTTCAAGGTCACCGCAGTTTTCTAGAATAAGAAAATTGAAGGCTTGAAGGGCTGCCACATGTCAAAATATGATTGAACCATGGTGTACGGTCAAGATGAGCTCCTATTCAAGGGTGGAGATGCACTAAAGCATAAAGGAAGGAGGATCCACGAATTTTTTCCATAAAAGAAGACTTTGTTGACAGTTAAAGATCAATAATGCAAAGTTTCTCCAAAAATAGTGGCTTATCTTATCCGAATTGATGTCAGCACTGATCCGACGGTCCAGATCATCCCCAGATCCAATGGTGGAGAATGAGGGCGCCTAAATTTCACTCCTTTACACTAGATTTGATAGAAAGAACAATTCCAAGCCATTGATTTGATTAATCAAATGGTTGTAATCGAAAGTAGTGATCCTAGAGTTGAGAGTTGATTTCTCTAGATCCAAGGGCCCAAATTCATTCAAAAAACTATATAAACCCCCCTCCAAACTCCTATAGCATCATTGTTAGGCATCCATAGGGCTCATGCTAGCTTACGGTTTCCTTGAGACGATCACCCTCGGTTGAGCGAGTGAGGATCCAAGGTGAGCTAGTATGAGTATAGAACCTAGCTTCAAATTTAAGTTAGAACTCCAATCTAGGATAGGCTCTTGAAACTAGCATCTCTATCTTGACTCACCCTCGGTGGAGCGTGTGAGTGAGTTAGAGCTGATTTTAATGAGTCTTAGACTTCTTTAGTTAGACGTTACGAGCCTAGACAGACATAGGGTCACTGGAGTGGAACTCACCTTCTTACGTGTGACATTCGGTTGAACTGTCATGGTTTGAGGGTCGGAACCACCTTTGATCAGTAGACTGCTTAGCATGACGTACCACGACGATATTTTACATGTAACTTAATTCAAATTCTTTTAATTCATGTCACTTGTCACTTGTCTCTTGTCTCCTCTCTCAGTCTCTTAAGTATTTTTACATGTCTTCTATTTCTTCTATGTGTGAGAAGGCTCCGCAGTATTGCGTTGAACCAGTGAGGATGTTTCTTTGAGCTTGTGAGTGAAATCCATCATCATAATTCACTTGCATGTATATAATCCATACAAATCCATACATATTTATTAGTTTCTGAAAGTGTATAAGAAGCTCCAATATTGGACCATTCTTCCTTTCGAAACTGATTTATGTGTAAGGATTCCATCTATTCTCGTCATGCATACATATCATCCAAAGAAGGCTATACATATGGATTAGAATTAGGAAGTGTTTAAGAAGCTCCTCCAATGGACCATTCTTCCTTCCAAATTTGATTCGTGTGTATGGTTCTCTTTCATTCTTATCATTCATGTTCATAAATCTAACTTGCACTCCTACATTCCTATTCCCATAATCATTTCAACATCTCTCTCTTCTCCATACTCAACATTAATTTCACTTTCATGTCCTTAAAGCTTCCAACATTCATTAGCTTCATACACCCTGTGTGTGCCATGACCGGACCCGATCCACCCGGATTGCGATCACCTCCACAGCGTCGCATAAGCAACGATGCTATTTTGGGATATATTTTTTTACAGGCATTGGTCGCATAAGCGGTGCTTGCATCGCTTATGCGATGCTAAACCTGTGCGTCGTAAATAGCATCACTAATTAGCGATGCTATTTGCGATGTTGGCAAACTGGATAGCGTCGCATATGCGGCATCCTGTGTTCCAGAGCGTCGCATAAGCGACACTCTGGAATGTTAAAAAAAAAGTTTGATTTCTCCTGGCACATTTGTGCCAGGATTAACACGTGAGAGCAAGAAGAGAATGAGAGAGAGAGAGAGAGAGAGAGAGAGAGAGAGAGAGAGAGAGAGAGAGAGAGAGAGAGAGAGAGAGAGAGAGAGAGAGAGAGAGATCTCGTTGAAGCCAGGTATGCGCGTAGACACACACACTTACACACACATACATATGCATACACACACACATATACACACATAGACACACACACATGTTGCATACACACATGCACACATAATGCATACACATGCACACACATATACACATACACATACACACACATACACACATACACACACATACACACACACATACACACACACATACACACACACATACACACACACATACACACACATATATGCATACACACACACACATAGAGAGAGAGACATGCACACACATACACATACATGCATACATAATGCATATGCATATGTGTACATACATACATACTTACATGCATACACACACATATGCATACATAATTCACATGCATACATAATTCACATGCATACATACAAATACATAATGCACATGCATACATACACATACATAATGCATAAACACACATATGCATACATAATGCATACACACACATACACACATATGCATACATACATGCATACACATACACACATAGACACATACACACACATAGACACATACACACATACACACACATAAACATATACACACTCATAGACACACACACATACACATAGAGGCGCACACACATACACACACATACACACGTATGCATACACACACATACACATATATGCATACATACAAGCACATACATACACACATAGACACATACACACACATAGACACATACACACACATAAACACATACACACTCATAGACACGTAGCGACACATACACATAGACACATACACACTCATAGACAAGTAGCGACACATACACATACACATACACACACACATATACACATGCACAAATATACACACATAATGATGCATACACACACATACACATGCATACACACACATATGCATACATACATGCATACACATACACACATAGACACATACACACACATAGACACATACACACACATAAACACATACACACTCATAGACACACGCACATACACATAGACACACACACACACATACACACACATACACACAAATATACACACACACATACACACATAGACACATACACACATAATGATGCATACACACACATACACATGCATACACACAATACAACATATACACACACACATACACACACATACACACACACACATACACACACACATAGACACATACACACACATATATGCATACACACACATAGAGAGAGACATACACACACATACACATACATGCATACATAATGCATATGCATATGCATACATACATACTTACATGTATACATACACATACATAATGCATACACACACATATGCATACATAATGCATACACACACATATGCATACATACATGCATACACATACACACATAAACACATACACACACATAGACACATACACACACATAAACACATACACACTCATAGACGCACACACATACACCTAAACACACGCACATGCACACACACACAAACATACACACATAGACACATACACACATAATGATGCATACACACATACACATGCATACACACATACAAACACACATACACACACATACATACACACATGCATACATACACATACTTAATGCATACACACATACATATGTACACATATATATATTGATTTCTAACCCATTTTGTTTTATTGTTAGGTATTATGGATCCTAGTAGAGAGAGAAAGGCGAAACTCACTCTCATAAAAAGTCTTATGAGAGCAAGAGTTCCGTCTGATACTCTAGGGGCCATCATGCGTGATTACTCAGAGATATCTGATGATGAGCTAGACTATACGATCCAAATGCTTACCTAGCGATCAGAGGAGGGATCTTCTGTGGCTCCACATGCAGGAAGACAGCTATCTGTTCATAGGTATGTTTTTTTTTCATAAACTTTTTTAATGATATTATAACACATATTTTTATTTATTTTTATATATCTATTTTCAAGACACCTATACCACCTCCAGATCGTGATAGCAGAGCAGAGTTGCCTATGAGGACATGCATAGGCACCTTAGGACTAGAGTGCGATATAGAGCCAGAGGGGAACATTGTGTACATAGGAAATGGATTGGAGTTCAAGAGAAGAATGCGAGCATTATGCGACTCTTACCTGCGCCTTGTCCACTTACCGTGGAAGTAAGTATAAATTTTACATATAAATTGAAATAAATATTTTATGTTTTATTTACATTATTATTTTTTTATTTTTGTAGTGAGCATGATGAGAGGGATAAAAAATACATACTTAGTTCACTTGAGACAAAGTTTGGGACAGGATGGTCGCTTAAGTGGTGTCTAAAAGAGATGCGGACACTTATGGCTCATCATCGCGATAATGCATGGTATGCACTGCTTTTATGTATATATATGTGGATATGAGTATGTGTGTTTATGTATGTATGTATGTATATGAGAGAGAGAGAGAAAAGAGTGAGACTAGAGGTACAAATACACACATACACACACATATACATCATACATGCACATTTACACACATATACACATACATGCACATTTATACATACACACACATACATGCACATTTTTACACACACATACACATGCATGTTGTTACACACATATAATGAATACACATAGACACGTACACATAAAAATATATATACATGCATACATATTTACATGTACACATTTACACATAGACATATATACATATATACATGTACACATCACATATACATGCCTACATGCACACATAAACATATATATACATGCATACATATTTACATGTACATATTTACACATAGACACATATACATATATACATGTACACAATTATAAACACTTGCATATATTACATGAATACATGAATATTTTACATAAATGCATATGCATATATACACATATGCATACTAACACATGTATACATATATCACACACATGCAAACACATACATATACATGAAATACATATATATGCATACTAACATATGTATACATATAATACACATGAATACACACACATATGCATACATACATGATAAAAATTTGCTCCTCGAAGATAAAGCTAATAAAATAATTAGGCATACCCCCGAGCTTCATGTTCTAACTTAAAAGAACATGATTTCATCTCTCTAGTAGGATTCATCGTTATTCAAGTTAATAAAAAAAATCTATTATCTGATATCCATTCCTCATCAGTAGAATCAACATGTAGAGAATTATCCTCTTCATCAAAAAGATTAGTATCATTATCATGTATAATGATTCTAATTTCTCTTTTAGATGTTGATGTATCAGTATTTGATGCTGAATCATCAAGAGGACTTTCTTCGATCTCTCTAACAATAAACTGTTCAAACAATGACCTACCTCTAGGTTGCACATGAATGACTTGCCACCAAGGATGAGCATCTGGGTTTTTATAAAAAAATGCTTGTTCAATATGCCTAGGAAGAATATATGGTTCAAAATGACCTATCAAAATATATAACAACAAAAACCCATTATTAGGTGCCTAAAAAGATAACTAACTCTATCATAAAAAATATAAACTTTTTTCTACCTGTTTGAATGTACGAAATGAAATTTCATAGATACCAAAAATAGTTCCTACGTAACCAAGTTCGTTATCTATAAGGTTCGTGTCTTTTGAGCTAGCACGTGATAGTTGCTTGAAAGAAGCAACAATACTAGAATCCTCTGTTTTACGTAAAGAATCAATGGCTTTGATTCTAATATGCTGTCCAAAAGCCCACATATTAGTGAACATTCGAGCCTGCAACCGTCAACATCTTCGCCTTTGTCCCCTGACATGGACCCACGTTGTAAACCCACAACCTGTCTACTAACACTCAACGAGTTTCTCATGAAAAGAGATATAAGCTTATTTGTCTGCACATGATTTAACTCAAATAGGATTTTCTCCTATGAATAATTCACATAATTCGCTGCTAATGCTCCCTTGTATATGCTTTCTATCAATGGTGCACATTGACATCTCACCCGTATGCGTGCCTACATGTAAACAAAACCTCATTACGCCTCAGACAGTGACCTAATGTAATATCAAAGATTATTAAATCTAAGCAAAGAACCTAAGCTGGAAACTGTGTCTTCTGCTTCCCATCAGTCCAGGCATATGGATTGATGTTCATCTCTCCATAGTTGTTTGCCTCAAAAATACCATGCAACTTTTTATCAATTTAATTAAACAAAAATAGTGGCATCCCTCGTCGGACATTCTTTACATAGCTGATATGAGAAGCTCGAAGGCCTGGACATGCACAAAAGCTAATGATCAAGCTACTGTTCATGCATAAGGACGTCCGTAAAATAAAACCAAGCCCAGGATTCCAAGTAAGCTTTAGATTCAGAATTCTTCTCTGCGTTCGCATGAAAGCCATACCAAAAACATGCACACACATGAACATGCAGTAATATCTGGAGGGAGAGAGAGAGAGAGAGAGAGAGAGAGAGAGAGAGAGAGAGAGAGAGAGAGAGAGAGAGAGAGAGAGAGAGAGAGAGAGAGAGAGAGAGAGAGAGATAAGGGCATAGAAGGTGATGGTGTCCATATGACGAGGACATGGAAAAACATACTATCGAAAGCACAGTGGAATCTCAAAATGAGAAATCCAAACCATGATATGATGCATTATGGTTTAAAGGGAGAGACATATATTTGTGATAGAAAGTAAGAGGATAGATAAAGTATACCAAACAGAAGCTGTGTGACGCATTCATTGTAAGTCGCATGGTCACAGCCAAAAATCACAGCAGCAAGCTCCTCCGTCGAAAGGTTCAAGAACAGGAGCGGTGATGAAGGAGGATGGCTAGCCCCAGAGGAAGGAGAATGAAGGCCTTTGTATGTTTCGGTCTTACGTCCAGCTCCCATGACAGAAGCACTCCGCTGGCAATGAGACTTGTAAGAGTAATTTTAAAGTTTGTTGGAAAAAGTTAATTACAAATTTATGTAATGAGATCATATGCTACGTGTGTATTAATTACAATAATACTTTCATAATAACATTCTTTATGAATGAAGGCATTCTGTGGGTAGAATATTGACACCAATGGATGAAGATATGAAAGATATTTGTGATTTACCATAGTTTCCATTGATTTGTACGTAGTGTTATTTTCTCCTTTCTTTCGTTCATGTTGTATTCTCAAGATCTAGATATATAGATGTTGGCAAACTTGAACTTCTGTAACATTTCAAGAACTAGAGTCAACAATTAGGAGAACCAAGAAGAACATTTCACTCAAAGTACTTAGGGTTGACTTCATATTATGCTTAGGATATTGAGCAACAACGAGAAACAATCATTTCAAATCATTCACAAGAAAACAAAGCTTAGCAAATTAAAGAACAAAGTATTCTTCATGTATTACAAATAAGATAATAATATGATAAACAATGTTAAGCATCGAGCTCTATAATTCAAACACTACAACATATGAGCCTTATATCAGCCCTTATACTAGCATAAATGCACATGGGTAATTCAGTAGCGATGTCATTGCCTTCTCTTTGAAAATTGCATCCATTTTTCTTTGGCTCCCTTTACCTTGGAGCTCATCGCCTATGATACGAACATCACTACAAGAAATAGGGGGACGGTGGTTGATATTTAAAATATATGTTTGATATATTTAAATTAAATGTTTCATATACTTACAGTATATAGTAGTTGCACGATGAGGAGATGATGGTGGAGTTCCATCTGATTGATCAGAATCTACAAATAATTGTATTTGATATTAATAATTTGATTATCTACATACACAAAAAATTCACATATACATATTTACACATACACACATATTCACATATACACATTTACACATACACACATATTCACATATACACAACTAAACATTATTGTGAGACAAATGCATGTATTTTGTATGAATGAGTGTATATGCATGGATGTATGTGTACAGATATATGTGGATATGTATATGTGTGTTTATGTTTTATGTATGTATATGTGTATATGTATACATATATGTATGTGTATATGTTTGCATGTATATGTGTATGTGGGTATGTGTATGTGAATGTGTATGTATATATGTGTATGTATTCAGATTTTTTTTTCTGTTTGAGATTAAATTAACAGGAGATATTGTATGGTGGAAAAAAATAAGAGGCGACCTAACATACCACCTGAGACGTGGTAATTTTTTCGTAGACAACTACGTCTTCAGGAGTCATTTCCTCAGCAGAAGGTACATAAATTAATAGTTTATATTTATAATTTTTATATATTTTAGTAACTTTTTACATTTAATTTATGTATTTTTTTTATTAAATAAATAGGCTGTTGCAAAGAAGAGAGTGGAGTCGGGCCACACATCGCACCTAGGCCAAATGGGCCATAATGGTTTTGTAGCTACATTTGTAAGTATATGTGTTATTGTGAGTATATTTTTTATTTTAGTTAAAATGCAAGCAACTAATCTTTTTTATTTGTTTCAATGCAGCGGAAGGATTATGGCCGATATCCTACGAAACATGAGATCGAGTATGCTACACATTTTGGATATCGGCGTTTGAGCGAGTATATGCGAGATCATTCTGATGCCTTTGTGAGTATTATTAAAATTTATATAATTATTTTATTTTTATGAATGGTTTAATTGTTTTATTTATTTATGTTTGTTATATGTAATACAAGAGTATTATGGAGAGACAAATATGGATGAGGTGGAGAGACAGACATAGGAGGGATGATCTCGATCATCACAGGGTAATCATGACGATGAGGATGAGGATGATCAGGATGATCATGATACTACTGATGATGATGATGATGATCATGATGATTAGGATTTTAGTTGATTATGACATTGGATTATATGTATTTACATTGATATATATATATATATATATATATATATATATATATATATATATATATATATATATATATATATATATATATATATATATATATATATATATATATATATATATATATAGATACATACATACATACATACATACATACATACATACATACATACATACATACATACATACATACATATATATATATATATATATATATATATATATATATATATATATATATATATATATATATATATATATATATATATATATATATATATATATATATATATATATATATATATATATATATATTTCATTTCAGTTATGTTTTGAAATTGTGTGTATGGTATTAAGTAATGAAGAGTTTTGTTCTATTGATTGTTATTATTGTTTATATTAAGCATGTGTTTTAATACTTTGATTATATAATTCATTCATATGTGTGTACCTAAGTGTATATGTATGTGTGTGTATATGTATGTATGTGCATGTGTATGTGTGTTTATATGTATGTATGTGCATGTGCATGTGTAAGTGTATATGTGTGTATGAGTATGTGCATGTGCATGTGTATGTGTGTGTATATGTATGTGCATGTATATGTATGTGCATGTATATGTGTAGCTCTATGTGTATATGTGTGTATGTGCATGTATATGTGTATATGTAGGTATGTGCATGTGTGTGTGCTTGTGTATATGTGTTTTAATACTTTAATTATATAATTCATTCATATGTGTGTACCTAAGTGTATATGTATGTGTGTGTATATGTATGTATGTGCATGTGTATGTGTGTATATGTATGTATGTGCATGTGCATGTGTAAGTGTATATGTGTGTATGAGTATGTGCATGTGCATGTGTATGTGTGTGTATATGTGTAACTCTATGTGTATATGTGTGTATGTGCATGTATATGTGTATGTAGGTATGTGCATGTGTGTGTGCATGTGTATATGTGTTTTAATACTTTAATTATATAATTCATTCATATGTGTGTACCTAAGTGTATATGTATGTGTGTGTATATGTATGTGCATGTGTATGTGTGTGTATATGTATGTATGTGCATGTGCATGTGCATGTGTAAGTGTATATGTGTGTATGAGTATGTGCATGTGCATGTGTATGTGTGTGTATATGTGTAACTCTATGTGTATATGTGTGTATGTGCATGTATATGTGTATATGTAGGTATGTGCATGTGTGTGTGCATGTGTGCATGTGTGCATGTGTATATGTGTTTTAATACTTTAATTATATAATTCATTCATATGTGTGCACCTAAGTGTATATGTATGTGTGTGTATATGTATGTGCATGTGTATGTGTGTGTATATGTATGTATGTGCATGTGCATGTGTAAGTGTATATGTGTGCATGTCTAAGTGTATGTGCACATGTATCTGTGTGTATATATGTGTGTGTATGTGCATGTGTATATGTTTATATGTGTGAAAGTGCATCTTCATCATGTATAAGTGTATAAGTGCATGTATAAGTGCATATCAATAAGTGTGAGTATGCTATCTAATGAAAATAACACAATTTAAATGATATACAAAGAATAGAAATTGTACTTACAATAGTTAGCCATACTTTTGCTTGGTTAGCTTCTTGAATAACCTGCAATAAAGAGAGAAAGGAGAGAGAGAGAGAGGGAGAGAGAGAGGGAGAGAGAGAGAGAGAGAGAATTCAAAGAGAGAAAGATGTAGAAAGAGAGAAACAAAGACAGAGGGAGACAATAAGAGAGAGCTTATGCAAAACAACAATTCTGCATATACTTGCTTCAGCTCGTAAGCGCAACACAATTGCGAACGTTGGAGTGCTCTTCAATCAGATGTGTGAAAATGCCGATCGAAGAGCCTCCAATGTTTTAATTTTTTCCCATCAACAGACCGTTGTGTAAGCGATGCTACGCATCAAAAAATCATTGCACTTGGCATCACACAAGCGACATGTTTTAGAGTCACTTATGCGATGTTAAAAAGCATCGCTTATGCGATGCTACTTAAAACCGTCGTGTTAGCGACGCTCAATGCGAGCGTCACAGACCCTGTCATGACACAAGTCACAAAAAACGTCGTTTAATCAACGGTGGGCGCGTGACGCTCATTACAACGCATTTTGCAATTTTATAGCGACGAAATTGTGTCGCCTTAACCATCACTATACGCTCGTATTCCTTGTAGTGACTCCAACCATGATGAGCTACAAGTGCACAAATGCTACGAACCATGGTCATTCGGCATGTGGGAGCAAAGGTCTCATCGAAATCGCCTCTCTCTTGAGCATAACCTTTTGCAACAAGCCTAGCCTTATACCTGTCAATTGTTCCATCAATCTTACATTTCAGCTTGTTATGCATTTAATGAAAATGGCCTTTATGCGAAGAGGCAAATCACATAAAGACCAGGTACCATTCCTCATAATAGCATCATGTCCTAATTGCATAGCAACCATCTGATTTTCTGATTTTTTTGCGTCATCAAAAGAAACAAGCTCATTCTCATCACAAAGACTAGAGGCAGCCATTGCATAGCAATTTGATGCAAAGGAAGCACTATGAGATCCTGAACGAGTATGATATGACATATGAGCATATAATTTGAGCATAATTATTTGGGCATTTTGTTTATGCAAGTTCATGGAGGCATCGCTTTCTATAAAAAAAATACATTGAAACTTTATTGCAATGATTTGGCCTTGAAGACTATAAACCCATTGCCACTCCCATGGAAACATGCTTATAATTGAGTTTTCATGATGCTAGAGCTGCATTTGATGTTGGCCTCTATCAACAAGTCATTGTATGCCTTATCTATGTATGCATCATTATCTCGATTTACAAATTGTTTTCTCGCATATGAGTATATTTATGCATAGCCAAAGTTTCAAGCATTGGCAAGTAGTTAAGCATACCTTTCAATATGTGTCCACAAGTGGTTTTTCATTCATGATTGGTAATTCATACATATCTTTTGAGCAAGAAGCAACCTATTGTGGTCATTTCTAGTTGTGAGGCTAAGTATAGGGTAGTCTTCATAGCTATTATTGAGTGCCTATGGATTAGGTACTTAATGGGTGACTCGAGTGTTGTTCAAACATATATCACCATCATTTTCATTGAAAATTAGAGTGCAATGGCAATTGCAAGGACATGATGTTCCATGCCCATGCTAAACACATTGAGATGTAGTATCATTATGTTAAGGGGAGACTCTCTGCTAGAGATATTGATTGGTTGGCACTTCTTATACATGGGTGTTAGCCCCTCGTTCATTGCATCATTCCCAGGGGGAATCTGTTAGTATATACTGGTAGTGATGTATGAGAACACAATATTTTTTAGTCGCTTTTTCCCTCTTTAGGAGGGTTTTCTTTTCCTAGTTTGTATGTACAACCATAAACCTTATGGGATTCTTATATTTGTGCATTCTACACATAGCACCACACTATGTATTGTGACCCTAAGTTTCTTCTTCTTGCTGCTATTCTTTTTGTGCATTATTGATCCCCAATCTCCAAGAAACTCCTTATGTGTAAATTAGCTATATAATGGTCTTTTCCTCTGCATAGCGCTATCTCATTCCTCTTCGTTTCTATCCTCCTCATTTTTTAGTAAGATTTATTTAAAGAACAAAGTCTCAAAATGATTGCAATCATAGCTTACATCCTTTAGAATCTCCACCAGTTTATATTCCTAGGGTCCTAACAAAAGGCTTGCTTCCAACAATCAATACGATCATTTAGTTCATGAAAGTCTTTCCACTTTTGCATAGATGTGTAGATTTTTTGTTCATTCTTGTGAGGGTCATCCTACGAATTTGCGACCATTTAAATTCCTTTAATAATGGAGTTTTTTAAGAATACCCCCATCACTTTGTTGAATGACAAATTGAAGCATCTCAAATGTCCCAGACGCACTATTCTACCGTACACATTAAGTACATGGACAACAACTAACAAAAGAGATGGAAAAAATGAGGTACTTTTTTAAGTGCAATGGAACCAATCAATTACTAAAGTTTGATCTCATAAAAACTAAATTTATGAATGGATTTTTTCGAATTTTGTCTAATTTTTGTGTATCATTTGTTTTTTAATTTAGCCCCTCGCTTAAGCTAGACCCTTGCTAGATTATCTTTTCGCATAACTAAATAGCTTTTATTGTACCTCTCTTTATCTAGTTGATTAAATATGGCAGTCTATCTAATTGTATGGCAATGAATTATCACTAGTTGGTTTAATTATGGTAGTTTGAGCCTTTTAAAATATTATATTGTGTGTGTCAAAATCTATACAATAAATCAAAACTAGAGGAGAAGCGTATGTTAGAAGAGATAACAAAACTAATTGTTACTACATATATAATAAGCTAGGACATTATGCAAATGATTGTTATCAAAGGTATGAGGGTAAAACTACAGATGTCAAGTTAATTATGATGATTCATCTACTTCATCAAAAAATGATAATTTATTATCCATGAGACATGGTTTACCAAACAATGAAGTTGGGAAATTCGAAATTGGGTTTATTAATCATATTTCATGCACGGAGGAGATGTTTAGTGATTTTTAGGCCCGAAAGCAAAGAAAATGTATGGAGATGGGTGATAAAAATGAGCATGAGACCCAATACATGGGAAATGTCAAACCTTGAAGGAAGACATAAAGCAAAGGGCTTCTTAGAGGTTCTTCATGTACCGACCATTACCAACAACCTAATTTTGGTTGGGTACATGGTGGGAAGAGGCTATGAAGTAAATGTTAATCATACTTGTTGTTACATTGAAGATCCTAGGAATGGTTATAAATTGATTACTAAAAGGGAAAAACAAGGAATTATTATTACACTTCACATAGGACACACCAACAATAATCAAGCAATGTTTATCACATATAATGATAAAGGGATAAAATTATGTGTGTCACACAAAAAGTATTCCCACATTAACCTAAAAAAACTCAAGGTAATGCAAAAAAGGTAGTTGGTAAGAAGTATGCCATATTTTGCATCAGATATGTGAATCTTTCAATTAGTTGAGTGCATCGGGCAGCCATTCAAGAGGGAGCATTTGCATAGCTCTATATGTTCTTGATTTGATTCATGTAGATGTATGGGCTCCAATTTAGGAGCCCTCATTTGAAAGGACTAGATGCTTTGTGACCTCTATAGGGTAATGACTTAATGAAGGTATGGATTTATTAGCAATCAGATGTGATTGGTACTTCTATTAGATTTAATTCTCAAGTGGAGATCATGGAGGGGGAGAATAATTATTCAATAACTTTTGTGATGTTTTGAATAACCAAGAGATAAAGAGAAACCCAACATGAAAATATACCCCTCAACAAAATCAGGTAGAAAAAAGAAAAAACTAGGCAGACAACATAGGTTAATAGGAGCATGATGAATGGAATAAATGTGCATTTGTGTTAGTGAGGTGTTTTTTTTTTCATTCCAATAAATAGTATGAATAGGTTCCCTACCTTTTAAATAATGCATTTCTTAATGGAAATTTGTAAAAAACCATATACATGGCCCAATCTTAAGGTTCTAAAGACTAGAGGTAACTAGGGCATGTTTTCAAGCTACAAAATACATTGTGTAGTTTTAAAGTGGGCACTACAAGCTTGGAATCAGATGTCGGTAGAGTATTAAAGCAAGTATGGATATGATTCAAGTGAAGTACATCCCTCTTTTTACATCAAGAAGTAAGGAGACAAGTCTTTGTACATATACATTGATGTTGAAAACATAATTATCATAAAAGATGAGGATGCATAGACGAAAAAAGGCTTGGGGATGAATTCAAGAATTCATAATTGGATTTCTTGAAGTATTTTTTAGGTATTTAAGACATATATGTATAGCATGGAGCTCTCCTTGCACATAGGAAGTACTTGTTAGATATCTTACATAGGTTTGGAACAAGTGGTCTTCAGCCACTGTTGCAGCCTTTTGATTCAAATACATAGGCTTGCGTAGGCCATGTAAAACCAATAAAATGTGCTAACTTTAATAGAAGCATAATAAATTCATTAAATTATGCTAATAGTTCTAGGCCACATCTAACTTACATTGTAGGTGCACATACACTTAATCACTAGAACTCAACTATAAAAGTATTGAGATATATCAACAATAAAATTAATCAATGTTTTTATGATGCATATGAGGATACTTAAGCCTTTAGATGTTATAGTGATGTTGATTGGGCTAGATCAAAGGATGATACAAGGAGCACATCAAGTAATGCATTCATGCTAGCTTCGAAATTGATCTCATGGATCTCCAAAAAGAAAACCAGAATTGTTTTGTCCTCTATAAGTTGATTAAAAAGCTTTCCTCCTAGATTTTCATGATTTGGATGTGCATGCAAAAGATTTTCAATAGATCTGTGGCCCTAAATACAAATGAAATCATGTGGATTAAGGAGGTTTTGTAAATACTTGATTGTGCATATGGAAGAGATCTCTTTTTGTGGGGAGAATAGTTCAAGTATACTCTTAGCTATCAATCCCATGTTTCATGCTAGAAGCAAACACATTCTAGACTATCATTTCATAAAGGAAAACATGCTTGCAAAAAAAGTGGACGTAAGGCACTTAAGCATTAGAAGGACGTTGCACATATAATGAACAAGTTCTTGGATGCAAGAAAACTCTCAAAACTCAAAGAATTTATACACATAAATGATGTAGATTGATGTAGATTTTAAAGTCTTGAACTTTATGAGGAGTTCTAGATTTCTTGGAATCTCTAGGAAAAATTTAAGCATATGAAAGGGAAGCTCAAAGATGGTATGTACATAAAGGATATAGGTTGATGTAGACTTGAAAGGCTTGAGCTTGAAGCAGAGTTTTAGAATTCTTGAATTCTACATGAAAACTTAACAATTTGAAAGGGCCCCAATTCATTTTGAAAAATCACCTAGAATAATCTAATCTATTTTAGCCTCAACTACATGAAGATCATGTTGGATTTTGAAGACCGCTCAGAGAGCATAACCACACTAATTACATTACTAAGGGAATGTACAAAGATAAGTGACCATTTAGAATTATATGTCTATGTACAAGCCAGGGGGAAAACAAACTCCTAAAGAGGGAAAAAGGGTACCTTGATGGTCCTAAATGTGTTCACATGCTTCACTAACAAAATATATCAACAAATCCCCCTAGGATTGATATGATGAAAAAGGATCTAGCACTCATATATAAGGAAGTTCCAAGCTATGTGGAATGAAATCAGTCCACAAAACTAAGTAATCCCAAAGCTTTGCAATACGCTCCAAACTTCTCCCTAGGTAAAGCCTTTGTGAAAAGGTCTACAACATTATCTTGTGTGGGCACATAGGCCAAACTGATCTCTCTAACAAAGAGTCTCTCCCTAACATAACAATAGTGCATCTCAATATGATTTGTGCAAGCATGGAACACAAGGGTTCTTCACAACTATCAATGCGCTCTAGCTTTCAGTAAAGATGGTAGTGGTAGAAGACTAACCAATCCCCAAATTAGTCAAATGGTATATGAGCCTCACACCCTCAATAGTAGCTTTGAAAATTGCCTTATACTCAACCTCACAACAAGAAGTGGCTACTTATTGCTCAACCAATATATGCATGAGCTACCAAGCATGAACCAAAAATCACTAGTGTACACCACACAAGTGTCATAGCAACCAGCCCAATCTAAGGCCCCAAAAATCATGTGAATCTAGTGGTAATGATCCACCCTTAGGATAAAACAATCTAAGTGGCCGTGTACCACAAAAGTAGTGAAATATGCACTTAACCACCTACCAATGCTTAACACTTGGGAAATGCATAAATATCCTCATCTAAGAGACAAAGAATTGAATATGTGGCCAAATTATGCATAAAGAAATCAAGCGTCCAACATCCTCTTAATAGATAACAACATCAAATGCACCTCTAGATCGTGAAGACTCAAACATAGACTTGTTTCCATGGGTGTGGCAGTAGGTGGTTGACACAAAGCTATTTCCCCATCAAATTGCATAAACCAAATGCCCAAATAATGATGCAAATGCTCTAAATATGATATATCAAAAGAGTCATGCAAACTAGCCTTAAATTTACCAATATGCTTCTCATTAGGATCAATGAACAACATATGATCAAAATATACAACAATGATCAAAATTACATTATCCACACACTTAACATATAAGGTGTTCTCATTTGGAATTGTCTCAAATTCATGTGCTAGCAAGTAGGCATGTATCTTTCCATGCCAAGAATGTGGTGCTAGCTTCAAGCGACAGAAATGCTTTTTCAACCTCCACACTTTGTTTTCATGCCTTTTTTGCACAAAATCATGGTGCTGAAATACATAAAGTTCTTCTTGTAAATCACTATGCAAAAATGCAATCCTAATATCCAACTGATGTACATTCCAACCATGATGAACTACAAGAGCAAAAATGCTACAAATAGTGGTCATTTGGCACATGGAGCAAAGATAACATCAAAATCAAAGGCCTTTTCTTGAACATAACCTTTGGAAATAATCCCAGACTTATAACTATCAATTGTTCTATAAGGCTTATGTTCCAACATGTATACCCATTTACTTCCAATGGCCTTTTTGCATGGAGGAAAATCACATAAAGGCCAAGTACCCTTTCTCATAATAGCATAAAATTTTGATTGCATAGCAACCATCCAATTTTCTAGATTTTGTGCTTTATCAAAAGAAGTAGGTGCATTCTCATCACAAAGACTAGAGAAAACCATTGCATAGCCACTTTATGCATCTTTGCAAAAGATGCATTATGAGAGCTTGAATTAGTATGATATGATAAAGATGCATCTAATTTGCTATCTCTTAAAATGTACACAATCCAGTAGGCATCGTTTTTGCCTCTTCTATGTCAGATCTCTCACAAATAAGTGCATCATGTATTTTTGCATAAAGAATGGAATGATCTGCATCATCATTTAAAACTTGTAAAGGCTAAGAAATTGCCTCACGAGGACCACACCATGATTTTCCACGTGTAAAAAGATGCAATAAAGTTTCATGCACATCCTTTGGGCTAATTGATGTCTCCTTTGTAGATGAACTTAAAGTTTGTATTCCACAAATACAACATCATAGCTAACTAGATCACATTTACTGTGTGGATGATATAGATTATAGTCTTTGCTTTTAGATCTGTACCCAATAGAAATAGATTTCATAACCTTATCATCAAATTTTCTACATTTTTGTTCAATCATTGATGCATATGATGTTGGAGTTAGACGTCTGCGGAAGAACGCGAACAACAGAAGGAAGGAGAAGAAGCTTGGAGCACAACACACAATGCTGAATATATTACCACTAGAATGTACAAAGATAAGTAGCCCGTTAGGGCAATAGGCATATATACAAGCTGGGGGAAAAAAACCTCCTAAAGAGGGAAAAAAGTGCCCTCGCGGTCCTAGAGTGTTCACACATCACAACCTAAATATATCAACAAATCCCCCTTGGGAGTGATGCGGTGAAAAAGGACCTAGCACTCATGTATAAGGAAGTGCCAAGCTATGTGGAATCAATCCACAAAAGGAAGTAAGCCCAAAGCTTTGCAGAACGCTCCAAAATTCTCCCTAGGCAGAGCCTTCCTAAAAAGGTCTGCAATGTTCTCCTATGTGGGCACATATGCCAAGCTGATCTCCCCAGTAGAGAACCTCTCCCTGAGATAATGATAATGCACCTCAATGTGCTTAGTGAGAGCATGGAACATAGGGTTCCTCCCAATTGCCAATGCACTATGACTGTCAGTGAAGATAGTGGTGGCAGAGGCCTGACCAACACCCAAATCAGCCATAAGGCATCTTAACAACACACACTCAACAATCATTGTGAAAGCTTCCCTATACTCAGTCTCACAACTAGAAGTGGCCACAAGTAGGCTGCTTCTTGCTCAACCAAGATATACATGAGCTACCAAGCATGAAGCAAAAGCACATACGAGTGTCATAGCAACGAGCTCAATCACTGTCAAAAAAAGCATGCAAATCTGGTGGTAGTGATCCCCTTGGGATAAAACGACGTCGGTTACCACTCAAGTAGCGAAAGATGTGCTTAATTGCCTACCAATGCTTGACGCCTGGGAAATGCATAAACCTGCTCATCTCTGAGATAACAAGCTGAATATCTGGCCATAGGAGTGGCAACAGGCTTACAATCTTCAAGGCCAAAATGCTGCAAAAATGTGTCAATATATTTCATTTGACACAAAGCCATTCCACCATCAACTTGCATAAAGGAAATGCCCAAATAGTGATGCAAATGCCCCAAATGAGACATCTTAAACGAGGCATCAAAATCCACCTTAAAATCAACAATATACGTGTCATGAGGACAAGTGAGAAGCATTTCATCAACATATACCACAATGACCAGAAGCACAACATTAGAATGCTTAACATATAAGGTGCTTTCAGTTGGACTGTTCTCAAAACCATGTGCAATCAGATAGGTATGTATCTTTTCATACCAAGCACATGGTGCTTGCTTTAAACCATATAATGCCTTCTTTAACCTACACATCTAGTTTTTATGCGCTTTCTACATAAAACCACGAGGCTAAAAAACATACACTTCTTCATGCAAGTCACCATTCAAGATTGCTATTTTAATTTCCAACTGATGTACATTCCAACTGTGATTAGCTACAAGTGCACAGATGCTATGAACAGTAGTCATTCGGCAAGTAGGAGCAAAGGTTTCATCAAAATCAATGCCTCTTTGCTGCGCATAACCCTTTGCAACAAGCCTAGCCTTATACCTGTCAACTGTTCCATCAGGTTTGCGCTTTAGCTTGTATACCCACTTAGTGCCAATGGACTCCTTCCACGAGGCAAGTCACATAAAGACCATGTACTAATTTTTCATGATAGCATCATATTCAGATTGCATTGGAGCCATCCAATGTTTTGAATTTTGTGCTTCATCAAACGAAACAGGTTGAGTCTCATCACAGAGACAAGAGGCAGCCATAGCATAGCAATCTGATCCAAAAGAGGCACTATGAGAGCCTGATCGAGTACGATATGATAGAGGTGCATCTATTTTGTTGTCACACAAAGCTTGCACCACCCATTTTGGCATAGTTTTTGATTGCTCAATATCAGCTCTCTCATCAACAAGTGAATCATATAAATCTGCATAAAAAATGGAATGAGCTGCATCATCACATGAAACCTGCAAAGGCTGAGAAGTTGCCTCATTAGGACAAGAAAATCTTTCATCAACAAGTGAATCATATAAATCTGCATAAAAAATGGAATGGGCTGCATCATCACATGAAACCTACAAAGGCTGAGAAGTTGCCTCATTAGGACAAGCACCACCTGTAAAAAGATGTAGCAAAGTATCATACATGTCTTTGGAGCTAATAGATGTCTCCTTGGTACATGAAAGTAAGGGCTGAATAGCATCTTCCACAAAAACAACATCATGGCTAACCAGAATGCGTTTAGTCTCTGAATGATACAGACGGTAACCTTTGCTTTCAGAACTGTACCCAACAAAAATTACATTTTACTACTTTATCATCCAAGTTTTTGTCATGTTGTTCAGGCACTAATACATATGCCAAACAACCAAAAACACGCAGATGGGCAACAGATGGCTTGCAACCATGCCAGACCTCATATGGAGTGATAGACACACATAACAACCTCAAGCCAGAAACTATGTGGTAAAGCCTGACTCTTGAAGATACACCTCGTCATCTCCATGAGTAAACTGTTCTTTCATTCAGAAACTCCATTTTGTTGAGGTTTATATGGAACTATACACTGATGTTTATCCCAGGTTCAGCCAGAAATGCATTAAATCCCTCGATCAGAATGAAGGGTGCCCATTTTACATGCTGACAGATTTTGAGCCAAAACCAAAAATTGTTTGAAGCACATAAACACTTCGGACTTTGCCTTCAATGGATATACCCATGCATGCTTGGAAAAATTATGAAAGTCACGAAGTAAAGATAGTTCCCAAAAGAAGGTGTTTGCATAGGACCACAAACATTACTATGTACAAGCTGCAATTTTTGAGTAGCCCGAACTAAACCATCTTTTGGAAAGGAGGAATGCTGCATTTTGCCCAAAATACAGCCTTCACGTACATGTTTACCGGGTGCCTCAAGTTTGGGCAAAGAGAACACCATTTCAGATTTCTGCACGCATAGCAAACTAGCAAAATTGAGATGACCAAAGCATGCATGTCAAAGCTTTGCATCTGACATAGCTTGAGAATCATGTACTGCACGTGCCAAATCACTTACAGATCTTTCATAGTCTATGAGCTTATACAGGCCATGACATAAAATGCTAGAAGCAATAATGATGTCACCATTTGACAGATCATGAACTGTACATCTGTCATCAATAAATTTCACAATCAAGACAATCTTGGCTAATGCAGAAACAGATAATAGATTTTTCTTGATACCTGACACAAACAAAGCATCTGGCAAAGTGAAAGAACTACCATCAGCAGTAGTTAGAATGATCTTACCAACTCCCATAACAGGATAGGAGTTGTTGGCACATGTAGCAGTATTCCCTATAGGGGCAGGCTAGAGTGAAGAGAAGAAACAGTGCTGCGAGGTAATATATTTGGTCGCCCCACTATCAAAGCACCAAACATGTGAGTCTAGTGCAGACATGCACTGCTCATGAGAAGATGGGTCAAAACTGCAAACAGTAGTAAACGCCCATTCTTAACAATCTCCATCAGCTCTAGCATGTGTATTTGTAGTACCTGTATTTGCAGGGGTAATAGGATGTTTTTCAACACCCTGCATAATATTCCATAGTCCTTTTGTGACCAGTACATGATGCATCATATAAGCCCATAATGGGTAGTTGGTACCATCCAACTTATCCTCAACAACCAACATACGGAATACATCGCTGCTTTCAGCCATGGCCGATGACTAAAATACCTTGATGCAGAAAATTGACTGTATCCAAAAAAGTTGAACAGAGCTGCCCAGATGAATTATGCTAAACTTGTAGCGGACTTCGAGACGCTAATACTGGCAAACCCAAAGTGATATATATCTTTGGCACAAAAAGACAAAATAGCCTACACAAGCACTGCGATAGTGCATTCAGAGGTCGAAACGAGCTCAGATCACGATTTTGGCACCACATAGCGAAGCTTTTTTTATCTTTGAAACAGCCTGAGTATGCTTACTAATTTTTGTGCGATTCTGAGACTTTAATGAGAGAGGTGTGGACAATGCCCTAGATGAAGCGGCGACCTGCTCTGATAACAATTGTTGGAGTTAGACGTCTACAGAAGCATGCGAACATCACAAGGAAGGAGAAGAAGCTTGGAGCACAACACACAATGTTGAATATATTACCACTAGAATATACAAACATAAATGGCCCATTAGGGCAATAGGCATATATACAAGCCATGGGAAAAACCTCCTAAAGAGGTCCAAAAGTGCTCCGATGGTCCTAGAGTGTTCACACACATCACTACCTAAATATATCAACATATGCCAAATAATAAGAAACATGTAAATGAGAAACACATGTCTTTTGAACATGCAAAGTCTTAGATAGAGTCATAGACTACAATGCTTTGGTTGGATACTTGTTAAGTATATATGATGCACACATGACAACCTCAAGCAAAAAGTTATGTGGTAAAGCTCAACTTTTGACCATACACCTTGCCATTTCCATTAGATACATGTTCTTACTTTTAGCAACTCCATCTTATTGAGGTGTATATGGTAGTATACATTGATGTTTTATCCCATGCTCAACTAGAAATGTATTGAACTTAGAAGATATATACTTCCCCCCTTCAATCAGAACAGACATTGATTGTTTTACATGCTAGTAAATTTTCACCCATAATTAGGAACTCTTTAAAGCACATAAATACTTGAGAATTTCTTTCAATGGACAAACCCATCCATGCATGGAAAAATCATCAATGATATTCACAAAGAATTGCTAATTCCCAGATGAAGGTGTTAGCATAGGACCACAAACATCACTATGAACAAGTTGTAATTTGTGTTGGAGTTAGATGTCTACGGAAGCATGCAAACAACACAAGGGAGAAGAAGAAGCTTGGAGCACAACACACAATACTAAATGTATTACCACTAGAATGTACAAAGCTAAGTAGCCCGTTAGGGCAATAGGCGTATATACAAGCTGAGGGAAACAAACCTCCTAAGAGGGAAAAAGGTGCCCTGACGATCCTAGAGTGTTCACACACATCACTACCTAAATATATAAAAAAATCCCCCTTGGGAGTGATGCGGTGAACAAGGAGATGGCACTCATGTATAAGGAAGTGCCAAGCTATGTGGAATCAATCCACAAAAGGAAGTAAGCCCAAAGCTTTGTGGAAAGCTTCAAACTTCTCCCTAGGCAGAGCCTTCGTAAAAAGATATGAAATGTTCTCCTGCCTGGGCACATATGCCAAGCTGATCTCCCCATCAGAGAACCTCTCCCTAACATAATGATAATGCATCTCAATGTGCTTAGTGTGAGCATGGAACATAGGGTTCCTCACAACTACCAATGTGCTCTAATTGTCAGTGAAGATGGTGGTGGCAGATGACTGACCAACACCCAAATTAGCCATAAGGCATCTAAGCCACACACACTCAACAATCATTGTGAAAGTTGCCCTATACTCAGCCTCACAACTGGAAGTGGCCATAGTAAGCTGCTTCTTGCTCAACCAAGATATACATGAGCTACCAAGCATGAAGCAAAAACCACTGGTTGTGTACGTAAGTCATGAGGTCTTAGGGACTTGTGTCAAAGATACTAAATCTCATTTCCCCCACAAGTGCATATAGTGGTGGATTGACACATGCTTAATTATCAATCCAAAGAACCACATGAACCAAGTGTATGAGGACGTGTGCACATGTGATGGAAAGTGAAGTGGTTAAGCTCTAATGCATCTGAAAAGACCAAACTACCTCTCCAACTCACTCAATCTCTAGAAATGTCTACTGCGATACCACTTACAATAGTAAACACAAATTCGAATTTTTCTCCCAGCTCTGAACTCCGAATATGGCCAATAGCGGGTTCCTTTTGAAGCTCTCGATGAGATGCATCTATACTGGTGCTTTCATTCCAATCTAAAAACTGCTCTTCAAGTTATGGCCAAAACAGTGAATGGCGGGAAACACCTACACTCACTCCACAACTCGTATTGGCTCACACACACACTACAGTAGTTCAAAAGTGATGGGGATGGGTAGACCACAGTCCTATACACACATTCCAAGCTTCACACACACACAAAAGATCATAGAGAAGATGAAAATCAGTAGGAAAGAAGCAAATTCGAAATTCTAGTTCTCCTCCTTCACAATGGCAAAAAAAGTCCTTACAAAGAGTCACAAAGTGACTTATATACATGTGCCCTAAAAATGGTCCTTTCACACTTGAGACCAGCACTTTATTCACAAATCTCTAACTTCCTACTATTTTACAAGGAATATATTACAATGATTTGGGCTTATGCATCTAGAGGACTCCTCTAGTGCAATTACATAGCTTCGAGGGAATTTTCTAGGATTTTGAAGAAGATTTTTATGCCCGTTAATTTGAAAATTTTGGGGCTCCTCTTTTGTGCCTCTTTCTCTGCAACACTCTCCCCCTCTTTGTATCCGTCGTCCCTTGACAGGCTTTGCTTTTCCTCTATAGCTTGTTTATGGCTCCTGAATACACACACCCAGTGGCCGAAGAAGCAATAAGGACTATCTGAGAAATTGTTACTTTATCCGAAGTTAATCCTTTGCTTCTATAAGCCCCTTGGTATTCCTTATATCACAAGTCTGGGTTGCTGTATTAATTCGGGCTGCCACGCATGCCATTAGTGCCTAAGAATGTGGTATTCTTAGTCACCTTTTCAACTTCTTTGCCTCTGCCTCTTTCTAACTTTTGGTCTTCTAATATGTTTTTGTCTTCACACATCTGACCTGTTGTATTGCTTGGAGCCTGTTTACTACTGTCCTGTCGCACACCTTACTTTGTTGACCTTTGCTCTCTTTTATGTCAGCATTACGTTTCAAAGGCCCTATTCTTAAATCTTCTTTGTCATCCTCTGAGACCTAATTTATTTCTTTCCCTCGCATGCATCCAGTGGACGAGGAGACAGTTAAGACCTTCAGACAATTGGTTATCTTATCCGATGAAGGATCCTTTATGTACTGTCTCTCTTCTATGTTTGTTGCTTTTGTTGATATATTTAGGTAGTGATGTGTGTGAACACACTAGGACCGCCAGGACACTTTTTTCCCTCTTTAGGAGGTTTTTTTTCCCTAGCTTGTAGATACGCCTATTGCACTAATAAGCTACTTATCTTTGTACATTCTCTAGTAATACAATCAGTATTGTGTGTTGTGCACCAAGCTTCTTCTTCTTCCTTGTGTTGTTTGCATGCTTCCGCAGACGTCTAACTCCAACAATTGGTATCAAAGTAGGTCATCGCTTCATCTAGGGTGCCGTCGACACTCCTCTGATTGTAGTCTCAGAATTGCACAAATTTTGGTGAGCATACTCAGCATGTTTTCGAGATCAAAACAACTTTGCTTTGTGGTGCTGAAATCATGATTTGAGCTCGTTTCGGCCTCCGAACGCACTATCGCGGTGCTTGTGTAGGCTATTTTGTCTTTCTGTGCCAAAGGTATACACCAATTTCTGTTCGCCTGTATAAGCATCTCAAAGTCTGCTACACGTCTAGCACAATTCGTCTGGGCACTTCTGTTCAACTTTTTGAGATACAATCAATTTTCTGCATCAAGGTATTTTAGTCATCGGCCATGGCTGAAAGCAGTGATGTATTCTGTATGTTGGCTATTGAGGATAAGTTGGATGGTACCAACTACCCATTATGGGCTTATATGATGCGGCATGTGTTGGTTGCAAAAGGACTGTGGAACATTGTGCAGGGTGTCGAAAAACGTCCTATCACACATGCAACTATTACAACTGTAGGTACTGAAGCTGATGCAGAAGGTGTCGAAGATGATGATATTCTGCATATTCCTATTCGTGCTGCGGTTTCTACTTCACCTAGTGCAGAGCAGATTCGCTTGGATGGTAGAGATGCCCAAGCACATGCATTGATAGCTTTGTCTGTCAAACATGCCATTATTCCTCACATTTGCTCTTGCAGAACATCTAAGGATGCTTGGGATACACTTACCACATTGTACCAAGCTAGGAATGAGGCTCGTGTTGCTTACCTCCGAAAACAATTGGAGAGTGAGCACATGAATGAAGGTGATTCTATGGATAGTTTCCTAACAAAGATCAAAGACTTGAAGGAACAATTGATTTCTGCTGATGAGGTTGTACCAGATAGCTCACTTGTGCAAACCGTTCTGAATGGTCTTCCTGATTCATATCAGAG
Source organism: Ceratopteris richardii (assembly GCA_020310875.1). Taxonomy (NCBI): domain Eukaryota; kingdom Viridiplantae; phylum Streptophyta; class Polypodiopsida; order Polypodiales; family Pteridaceae; genus Ceratopteris; species Ceratopteris richardii. Next base: position 122,066,536 of record CM035443.1, read on the forward strand.
TTTTTCTTCCACTCTTCGATTGATGATGAAAGGCAATCCAAATGCCTTATCATTTGAGGAGTTAGTCTCTGTTTTGTTGCAGGAAGATCAGTCCAGGCAGAACAGGTCCATTATGCGAGTTGTAGATCAAGCTTTTTTGGCTAGTCAGAAGGGCAAAGGAAAATGGAGCTCTTCAACTAGTAAGCAGAAATATGGTAATTTTGCATATTCGAAGAAGGAAGATAAAGATGAGAAGAAATCAGAAAAGCAGAAATTGTTTTGTAAGTACTGTAAAGGGAATGATCATATCATAAAGAACTGTCCAAAACTGGCTGCTAAAGAGGCAAAGAAGAAAGAGGCTGGAATGGTTGTTGTAGAGGCCTCTACACCAAAAACAGGGTCTGCTAATCTTGTGCAAGAAGAAGAATGGGTGTTTACTACTGTCTGCAGTTTTGAACCATCTTCTCATGAGGAGTGCATGTCTGCAGTAGACTCAAATGTTTGGTATTTTGATAGTGGGGCGACCAAACATATTACCTCGTAGCGCAGTTTCTTCTCTTCACCCGAGCCTTCCCCTATAGGGAATACTGTTACATGCACCAACAACTCCTCTTATCCTATTATGGGAGTTGGTAATATCATTTTGACTACTGCTGATGGTAGTTCTTTCACTTTGTCAGATGCGTTATTTGTGCCAGGGATCAAGAAGAACCTGTTATCAGTTTCTGCATTAGTCAAGATTGGCTTGGTTGTGAAATTTGTTGATGACACGTGTACAATTCATGATCTGTCTAATGGCGATGTGATTATTGCTTCTGGCATTTTATGTTGTGGGCTGTATAAGCTCATAGACTAAGAAAGATCTGTAAATGATTTGGCATGTGCAGTAAATGATTCTCAGGCTATGTCAGATGCAAAGCTTTGGCATGCATGCTTTGGTCATCTGAACACCTGCAAAAATCTGAAATGGTGTCCTCTTTGCTCAAACTTGAGGCACATGGAAAACATGTTTGTGAAGGCTGTATTTTGGGCAAAATGCAGCATTCGTCCTTTCCAAAAGATGGTTCAGTTCGGGCTACTCAAGAATTGCAGCTTGTACATAGTGATGTCTGTGGTCCTATGGAGACACCTTCTTTTGGGAATTATCTTTACTTCATGACTTTCATCGATGAGTTTTCCAAGCATGCATGGGCATATCCATTGAAGGCAAAGTCTGAAGTGTTCATGTGCTTCAAACAATTTTTGGTTTTGGCTGAAAATCTATCAGCATGTAAAATGGGCACCTCCGTTCTGATCGAGGGGGGGAATATATGTCTTCTGATTTTAATGCATTTTTGGCTGAACGTGGGATAAAACACCAGTGTACAGTGCCATATACACCTCAATAGAATGGAGTTGCTAAATGAAAGAACAAGTCACTCATGGAGATGGCAAGGTGTATGGTAAAGAGTCAGGCTTTACCACATAGTTTCTCGCTTGAGGTTGTCATGTGTGCATCATATGTACTCAACAAGTGTCCCACTAAAGCGCTGTAGTCTATCACTCTATATGAGGTTTGGCATGACCGCAAGCCATCTGTTGCTCATCTCCGTGTTTTTGGTTGTTTGGCATATGCATTAGTGCCTGAACAACATCACACAAAATTGGATGATAAAGCAGTAAAATGTATTTTTGTTGGGTACAGTTCTGAAAGTAAAGGCTATCATCTGTATCATCCACAAACTAAATGCATTCAGGTTAGCCATGATATTGTTTTTGTGGAAGATGCTATTCAGCCATTGCTTTCATGTACTAAGGAGACATCTGTTAGCTTTAAGGACATGTATGATACTTTGCTGCCTCTTTTTCCAGGTGGACAGTCTAGTGTTGGTCCTAATGAGGCAACTTCTTAGCCTTTGCAGGTTTCATGTGATGATGCAGATAATTCCATTTCTGATGCAGATGTACATGATGCATTTATTGATGAGAGAGCTGATATTGAGCAGACAAGAACTATGGCAAAATGGATGGTGTAGACCTTGCATGACAGCAAATTAGATGCACCTCTATCATATCGTACTCATTTAAGCTCTCATAGTGCCTTTTTTGCATCAGATTGCTATGTTATGGCTGCATCTAGTCTTTGTGATGAGAATGAGCCTGTTTCATTTGATGAAGCACAAAATTCAAAAACTTGGATGGCTGCTATGCAATTTGAATATGATGTTATAATGAAGAATGGTACTTGGTCTTTATGTGACTTGCCTTCTGGCAAGAAGGCCATTGGCACTAAGTGGGTATACAAGCTGAAGCGTAAATTGGATGGTACAGTTGACAGCTATAAGGCTAGGCTTGTTGCAAAGGGTTATGCACAGGAAAGAGGCATTGATTTTGATGAGACCTTTGCACCTACATGCCGTATGACTATTGTTCAGAGCATCTGTGCACTTGCAGCTCATCATGGTTGGAATGTACATCAGTTGGACATTAAACCAGCATTTCTGAATGGTGACTTGCATGAAGAAGTGTACATTTTTCAACCCCGTGTCTTTGTGCAGAAAGGGTATGAAAACCAGGTGTGCAGATTAAAGAAGGCATTATATGGCTTAAAGCAAGCACCACGTGCTTGGTATGAGAAGATACATGCGTATCTGATTGCACATGGTTTTGAGAACAATCCAACTGAAAGCACCTTATATGTTAAGTGTGCTAATGATGTGCTTCTGATCATTGTTGTCCATGTTGATGACATGCTGCTCATTGGTCCTATTGAGAAGCATATTGCTAAATTTAAGGCTGATTTGCATGCCTCATTTGAGATGTCTCATTTGGGGCATTTGCATCACTATTTGGGCATTCAATTTATGCAAGTTGATGGTGGAATGGCTTTGTGTCAAACAAAATATATTGACACATTATTGCAGCGTTTTGGCCTTGAAGACTGTAAGCCTATTGCCACTCCTACGGAGACAGGTTTATGATTGAGTCTTCATGATGCTGGAGATGCATTTGATGTTGTTCTCTATCAGCAGGCTGTTGGATGCTTGATTTACTTATGCATTACTCGGCCAGATATTCAGTTTGCTATCTCACAGATGAGCAGGTTTATGCATTGCCCAGGAGTCAAGCATTGGCACGCAGTTAAGTGCATCTTTCGCTATTTGAGTGGTAGTCGGCTACTTGGGTTGTTTTATCCTACATCGTTCTTTATGAGCTTTGTGCTTTACTAAATAGTTTTATTCTTTGATCTCCTTCTTCTTCTCTTTTTGCTCGATTCCCCTTCTACATGTCCCTCCTCCTGAACTCTGTCATCCTCGATAAGCTTTTTGTGGTGACATGAGTATGTTTGTATGACGTTTTGCTCTCGTTGATTAAGCAAATTGGCTTGACATATCATTAATTCTTTCCATTGGCTCGACTTTAACCCGTCATCTGGTGCCTGTCTATGATCTGCAAAGAAACTTAATTCGTAGGCCACCAGTCTTGCATTGAGGTTTGAAGATATTTTTGCAAAAATCTCTAAATCCATTTCAAAAAACCCTGTAAAAAATGCCTCTTCAAACGTCTGCATATATGTACTTGGCAAAAACATGAGCCTTGAGTATATGACCATGAGTGTTAAGCGACTAGGTATAGTCGATAGATCGAAAACGAGGGCATCTTTCCCTGGTTAATGCCGATGAAGTTCAAAAATGTATACTGTGCATGTTGAAATACCTTTAGTACTGTCACTAACATACTCAAAATTTTGTTAGTCAGTTTGATTGCTAAATAGTGTATGGTGGCATATCGGGAAATCCAAAATTCTATTGTTTCTACCATGTACTCTTTGGTTGGTAAATAATTACGAAGTGGACTTGGTAGTAATGGATAGTTGAGCCATGGATTGTTTATGCTTCCGTGGCGCTATCCTTCCCAAAATTGCATCCAGGAGCGTCTTTTGGGTACTGGGCCAAAAGATGGATTGACTAGAAGTATATATGGTGCCGATTCCTAGTGTACCCATAGTGTAGGAGTCTTTTCCAAATATTTCCATCTCCAGATAGGATCTTCTTTGTCAAATTCCTCGTGTATAGGTAAATGTTTGCATGCTGAACTGTAGGTTGCTATCTGGCTCTTTATTTGTTGTGGTCTTTATGCACTATCGTGTTTGTTCTTTGAGTAATCCATATGGCACATTGAAAGGTTTCATTACCTGTTCTAGATTTTTACTCTCAATCTTTGCATCTTTCATGACTTTAACCACTTGTTCTTCAAATTATGCAGTAAGCTGGGACACCAGTAGTGCCCGCTCATGTCGGCTTATTTCTGCAATAGCCCGAGTATGTCTCTCAGCGTTGGTCTCCGTGTCCTCCCTTATCTGTGAGTGATATATGGGGGGAGAAAGAGGACGTACCTCAGTCTCCTCAATAGCCGTTGTGGAGTGTGGAACTACTGGTGTCCCCATATTGACCTGCTGTTCTACTTGAGCTTTCAATGTTGCTATTAATTCATCCTTTGTTTTGATTTCTTTGGTAGCTCTCTTGAATTCTTCTTTGTTCTTCAAGAGTTCGTCTCCTATGGCAGCAAGTTGACTAGCGTCTTCATCGCATTGTACTAAGAATTTATTTTTTGCCATTTTCCACTTCTTCCTAAGTGCATTAGTATCGTCCATATATCTTTTCTCCCATTCTGCTATGATGGGTTGCTCCTGCTTCAGTTGATCTTCATACTTTGTTATCCGCTCCTCTAGTGCTTTTGTGTTGTTTTCTATCATGTCAGGAGCTTCTATCGGTTGGTTGCATAAAAGGGCTGTCATCAACTCTTTGTTCCTGTTCCGTAGGTTGTCGGCTTCATCCATGTATACCTTGATTTGAGATTCAAGGAGTTTACTTCTAGTAATCATTCGAGCTTTCTCTGCTTCGCTAGCCTCATATTTTCTTTGTAGTGTTTTCAATTGTTCTTGCAGCTTCTGGTTTTCCGTTTCTAGTGTGGCACATTGATGCTTGGCCTCATTGGTTTCTGACTCTTTCTCTAATATTATCTTTTGCACTTGAATTTATTTGGCAGATAAATTCTCACCGATTTCTTGGAACTGATTCTTCTCCCTCATTGCTTTGTTGTAATCTGCATCAGCCTCAAGCATTAGCTGTTGAGTATCCATAACAGTTTGTATCATTTGTTGTACTACTGGCTTGAGCTGAGCTACATCCACGTTCAACCAAGTTTTGGGGATGCTTGGTTCTTCCCCGATTCGTACGTCTTTTCCTTGTTCCACATGTATCATCTCGTTATGCGGTTGCCTTATTTGGAGCTGTACATCGTGGTCTCTTCTCTCCTCTTCCTTATTGATCGATTTGGCACTCCCCTGAAATGTGGCATCCATCGAAGAGGGTTCTGCCACTACCCTTATTGGTGTGAAGGATTCCAATTCTTCGACTGTGTTTTCTACCTTTTCTTCCTTAGGTGTCTTCATTCGGATGTCTCCCGCTAAAATAGTCTCCTTGATTTGGATGTTGGATGATTCATTCAATTTGATAATATGAACACCGTCTTGAGATGCCTCCTGCCTTGTTGTGTCCTGATATTGTTATCAGGCCTCTGATCGACTTTTGTGCCTTCCATGCCAGAGACATCGTGTACTTGATTTAACTCTTCCCATTGACCATGATCCCGTGAATCACTTCTAATATCCACATTCAGCACAGAGGTTTCTTGTTCTCCTTGTATGTCTGATGACGAGCTTGAATTCAGCAGTCCCAATTCTCTGTACCGATGAACCTTGGTCAACCTTTTCTTTGTTCTGAGTCTTCGTGGGCTTGTTGGTAGTGATGCCCTTGCACCGATAGGTTTACTTGTCCTTCCATATACTAGTGGGTAGCTTCCATTGCTTTTGTTAATTCTTCCTCCATAATAGATGGATTTTCTTTGAGCCTGGTCCTTGGAAGTACATGTGCCTTCTTTGTTGCTGGAGCTTCTGCTTCTGTCAGCATCATCTCTCGTAGCCTTTTGGTACCTCTCATTCTTGGTTTGGAGCTCGTTTCACCTTCTTCTACGATCTTGACTCCTTGCTTCTTCCTTGGAACTGTAGCAATCTTTGCATACTTAGCCATTGCTTCTGATGACGGCACCTCTTTCAAGTGTTCTCTAATGCCCAAAGCATGATAGATGTATTGTCAAGGCAATGCTTCTGTTCAGGAATTTCTTATGATTCCACTGTTTCTTTGCCTCAAAGAGCCATTCTTGAATGTAGGAAGTCATGTTAACATGGTTCCCTATTTGTTTGATGGCATGGGACAACATTTCTACTATAATCTTCTATGGAGCAGTATATCTGTGCATGTTGGGAAAGCAAAAATGTTCATGAATGAGTCTGACTTCCTCTTCTATGTCAATGTGATTGATATCTGTGAATGTTCTGGTCTTCGCTCCCTGACTTTCCTCTTTCGAAATTGTATTCCCATCCTTTTCCCATCCAAAAGATTCTTTAATTAGGTCATGGGTGAATTGTATAATGACCCACTTGCCTGCTGCATCTAGGACTCTTGCTTTAGGTACTAATGGATCATGTAGAGTAGGTTGTAAGGTGTTCATGACCTGAGTGCAATGCTAGAAATCCGGTTTGTAGATCGGGAGTTCAAAGTACTTTTGGATACCAGCTTTCTTCATAATATCCACCGTCGATGGAAGTTCATGCACTACTTTGAAGTCTTGGGTCATTACTGGGAACTGATGGTCCGTGTCCATAATTTTAAATATCACCAAGAACAAGTAGTCCACGGCAGGTTGATCTTCTATGAACCAGTGACCTTTTGCCTTAGTCACGCTCTGTAGAGGGAATTCTAGCATCTCCTCTTGAATAGTTGCTTCCGAATCCGCAAAAGCCATCTGCACTTGTAATGAGAAGAGCGACAGCGTTTTATAGAAGACCTATCGTTAATGATGTGTGTCATAGTGATATATTGTTCATTGCATCCCTCCGTTCCCCTTACTTAAGGAAGTAAGATCTCTTACCACATATCTTCTCCTTTTCATTTCTGAAAGAAAACAAGAGTTAGTGTAGCCAAAGCATTTATTTAATTACGTAGTAGGTCCATCCCTATGGAAGTAGAATCTATGATCTATTCCCAAGTGGGAAATGTGCACCACTACTTTTGTGACACACATCATGTGCCGAATGCATGGCCTCGTAGTGTGGCCCTGTCATGCATACTTTAGGTGCATTCAATTCTTCATGTGTGTAATCGGAATCCTTTTGGTTTTGTTGTTCCGGTCCTTGCTTCCTCTTGGGTCTCCATACCCATTTTGTAGTTGAAGTGTGAGGCTTTGTCTTCTCTTTGTTTTGTCGTGCTCTAGGTTTTTGCTCTTTCTTTTTTGCAATCTGATTGGTTGATATCATGTTCCTCTAGTACCTTTGGCGAGTCTTGTTTGGCTTTCTGGTCTTGCTTTGTTGGTGTAACATGTCTTCTTGCTTGTCGATCTCTTGACTTGCAATTTGTTTGATCTTTTTCGGAATCCATATGTATTGTTGTGTTTTCTAGGCTTCTACTAATGACTTAGGATGCCATACTCTTAGAAGTCTCTTAGATCCCGATTGTAATGAAGAGAATCCATTGTTATTCCTTGTCTCCATAAGATGAGTGACCTGTATCGGTGTAGATTTCTCTATTTCCCTCATTCGATCCTTGCGAACCCAGTGTAGATTGGCACTTCCTGATTGTGATAATCGGATAGTGGACTTCCCCGTGGATGATCTTTCTTTGTTGTAGATGACTTTAGGAGCGTTGTCTTCACCGTTTCTTTGGAATTCACCATTCATGTGGGATGAAGCCACCTCCACAATTGATGCATTGGTATTGGTGGTGGGACACTCCTCTGGCACACTTCTAATTAATTCCTTTGCTAATTTCGCTTCTAGGTTTTCTTTGTCACGCTTGGTGGTTTCATGCATGGGAGAAGGTCTTTCTTCTAATAGGCTAAAGATTTCATTATGCCCTATTTTGGTTGAGATGTACCCTTGAGCTAGGTGAATGCTCACTTCATTTTCAATAATCCAGTCTTGTCCTAGGATCAGGTTCTCTATCAAATCCTCATCTTTACATACGAGAACTCGTTGGGCCATAGTGGAATTTCCTAGGTGGAGGGATATCATGGCTTCTCCAATGCATTATATGACTTGGCCTCCAACGCCTATCATGTGTGCTTTAGTTGGTGTTATAATCGTTTGAAGATGCGTGATGACTGTTCTTCATATGCAACTGTGCTTCTCCTAAATCTATCAAGGAATCTATTAGCTTGTACTCTGTCGTTCCAATCCCTAGATTTAAATATGGTTGGGAATATGCTAAGATTGGTTGTGTTGGGTTGGTGAACTTGATAGTTGGCCATTGGGATTGGCTCCTCTCCTTGTAAATATCGTTCATCCCTTTGTCTTATCCACTCTTTTCGTTTCTTGATACTCTCTAGGGCTTCTTGCCTTGCCCCCTCTCTAATCCTCTCTTCCTCTTTTTTCTATTTTGTGTGCCTATCAGTCGTGCTAAAATTTGGTCCGTCAATGGCTCCATGTAGCATTTTACTCGACAACCACTTATGTAATTAGGAAGAACATCTCCATCCAGAGTAGCTATGTTAATAGGTCCGCTCGTTGAAATCCTATTGATTATTAGAGGTCCATATCCACATTTTTGTAGCTTCTTGGCATGTTGCTTCAAAGTATATACTAAAACTAAATCTCCTTCTTTTAATCCTTTATCTTTGATGTACATCATAATATGCTTTCTGTCTTCTTTTTGCCGCATAAATTCCAGCAACAGCTTGTATCCTAGTCTCGTGTAGCTTCTCAATTTGGTCTAGTTGCTTGGACAATTCATGCCCCGTCCATTCGTGTTGTTGGGCTATTCTCAAAGTAGGCACTAAAAAATCGATTGGGCAAGATTGCATTTTGTCCATACACTAGGTTAAACCGTGTAGTTCCAATGGCTATCTTGTAAGCGACACGGATGGCCCAAATTGCATGATGCAATTGTTTGTCCCAATCTGACCTTCCACTATTGATTATCTTTGTCAATACTGTGCACAACACCTCATTGGAGCTTTCCGCTTGCCCGTTGGCTTGAGGATGATAAGGGGTTGATTTTTTATGGATCACTAAGAACTCATTCATTAAGGACTCTATTACTTCATTAATGAAATGCGTTCCTCGATCACTCACTATCTCTATAGGTAATCCAAAGCGAGTGAAGATATGCTCAAAAAGAAACTTAGTTGTGGTCTGAGCATCATTTTTTCTAGTTGCCTTTGCTTCTACCCATTTAGTCAGGTAATCAGTTGCCACTATTATGTATTCAGCGTGTGATCCTTTGGCTGGTGGATTAATGGGTCCGATGAAGTCAATACCCCATTTGGAAAATGCTCTCGTGCAAACCATGGGTCTTAATGGCATGTCATCTCATCTAATCGGATATTTAGCTCTTTGGCATGTCTCGCAACTTCGTACATAGGTGTTTGCATCCATATGTAGAGTTGGCCACCATAAGCATGTAAAGAGGATCATTTTTACAGTTCTTTTGGCTCAAAAGTTTCCTCCTGTGGCACTTGCATGTGCTATTTCTAATATGGGTAAGTACTCTCCTTCATGCACACATAGTCGTAGTCGATTATCCTTCCCTCTCTTGAATAATTGTCTTCCCATGATGACATAGTCCTTACTCATTTCTTCTAGGGATGGTTTCCTTGCTAAACTGATTCCGTCTTCATGCTCTTGGGTCTTTAGAAATTTCACTAACGTCTTACTCCAGTTGGGTGCTATTGTAGAGAAAGTTAAAGATGTATGGTCATTTGGAGTGGTTTCCTGACATTCTGTGCAACTACTGACATATTCATGAACATCCTTAGGCATATCAGGCCAATAGACTCCTAACCATTTCAATTCTCGTAGAGTTCCGTGAGTTCCTTTGTGCATTCTCCATTTGTTTATGTGCGCTTGTTCAATCAAGTTCTTTTGTTCGTCTTCTTCCACACATCTAGACAATACACCGTTGGATTCTTTATCATACACACTTCCTACTACAATGTGTAAGTTACACGATTGTAGAATTTCCTTCCTACTCCCCCTGTTAATTGAGTGTTTTGGTCGATGAGTGAGTATTGGAATTAGCTTTTCTGCCCACTTAGGACATACTTCCAAATTAAATAGGTAAGTGTCTAGCAAATCATCGGGTACTCCGCTCGGTGGTTCTCCATGTGTTAACCTAGAGAGATGATCGGCTCTCACGTGGGTATTTCCTTTTTTTACAATTACTTCAAAATCGAACTCCATTAACAACACAAACCATCACACTAGTCTTCCCGTGTTACAAGCCTTATTGACTAAGTACAACAAGGCTCGATGGTCTATGAAGAATTTGAACTTGTTGGCTAATAGGTAGTGTCTGAATTTCTTAACCGCGTACACCATCCATAATCCCTCTCGCTCCGTAGTTGTATAGTTTCTTTCATCTTGATTCAGTTGTCTACTTGCATAGGCAATTGTATGGTCCAATTTTCCTTCATCTGCCGGTTGAGCTAAAATGCATCCTATTGTGTAATTGGAAGTGTCCACATGAATATGAAAAGGCTTGTTCCAATTGGGTGTTTTCAAAATTGGAGCCGTGCTAAGTCGTTTTTGTAGCTCTTAAATGCTTTCTCACATTCGTCTTTCCATGTGAATTGAGTCAACAATCCATACAATGGCTTGGCAATTATAGCGTACATGTGGATAAATCGGTGATAGTATCCACAATGACCCATAAATGCTTGCACTTCGTTTGCATTTTTTGGCCTTGGCAGTTCTAGAATTACTTTGATTTTCTCTTCATGAGTAGTAGATATTCCATTCCTAGATATGATGTTTCCTAGGATCTTTCCTTGTCTTACCATAAAAACACACTTTTCAAGATTCAGACATACTCTATATTGTCGACATTTTTCAAATATTCTTCGAAATTCCGGAATGTGTTCCTGCATCCTATCTGAGTATGTACATAGGTCGTCCACATATACTTCCATACTCTTCCATAGGAATTCTTTGAAAACGTGACACATCAACCTTTGGAAGGTAGCAGGGGCATTAGTGAGTCCAAAAGGCATCACTCTGAAAGCGTAGACTCCCCATTCAGTCGTAAATGCGGTCTTATGTTGGTCCTCAATAGCGATAGCGACTTGGTTGTATCCAAAGAATCCGTCCAAGAAGCTATAGACTTCCTTGCCTGCAACTCTTTCCAAGAAGTGATCAGTAATAGGTAATGGGTAGCTATCACAAATCGTAGTTGCATTGACTTTCTTTAGATTAATGCATGCTCTCAGTTTTCCGTTCTTTTTGGGCACAACTACCAATGATGAAACCCATTTGGTATGTTCTATCTCGTAAATGAATCCGGCTGCATATAATTTGTCTATTTCTTCCTTAATTTTTGCTGCGTAGACCTTATTATATGTGTACGGGAATTGCTTTGATGGTTTTGCATCAGGTGTCATTGGGATTCGATGAGAACAAATGGAGGGTTCCACATCTTTAAGATCCTTGTAGGTCCAAGCAAACACATCTCGATAATCTCGAATCAGTCTTAGCAATTCTTCTTCCTCCTCAGGTGACATACCCTTGTTGTCATACGCTTCTCCTTCTCTAGCCTCTCTCTTAGGCATCTGAATGGCTATTTTCCCTTCTTCTACTTCGTATCTTTTGAAGTGTTCAGGAACTTCAAAAAGATCCAGGGTTGGTTCGGTCTGACTCATGGTTTCCTCATGGTTTGGTACTATAGGGGCTGCTTTAATTGCTAACACTTTGGTTGTTCCACATTTGTCCTCGGCTCGAATGGCCTCTAAGTATTGATCCTCTGAGTCAAACTCTGGTTCCATCTCTATGCTCTCGTATTCTTCCTTCCATTCTTGTTCTAATACTTCTCTTGCTTCTACCTCTTGAAGGACTACCATATAAAAGCTTACGTCATAGCCTTCTTCGTCTACACATTTTTTCATGGTCAATACTTCTTCATTCACACATACATCCAAGGTTTCTAGGATCTCCATCCAACCGTGCGGTTCGAATGCTTCATCAGGAAAAACTTGAGGCATGTACATTGGATCCTCTACCGGTCGATAATTTTGATGTCCTAAGGACCATAGCTGAAGTTTTTTATCCTCTCTCTTTGATTCCTTACACATCCACAATTGGGCATCCTCATGCATCCATGATTGATCACTTGATCTGGCACTATGGATAGACAAATCATCTTCTTCCTTGTGTATGGGATTCCATTGTAATGGGGATACATCCCTCTACGCAAAGGTCTGTAAATTTATCTTGGTAGTGTTTCCTTGATGTTGAAGGTATAATGAATCTCTTCCCCAATCTTGTACAACCCTGAGTTGTCTCATGAAAGGTCGTCCTAATGTCATTTCATAATTATTTGCCTTTCCAAATTTACATATAGCTAATGTATGCTCAAACTCGACTCCGCAGGTGGTCAACTTAATTTTTTCCAATATTCCCAGGGGTTTGTCGACATGGCCATGTACTAATTGAAGCTTCATACGAGTTGGTCGTAGGGCTCGCTTTCCTCATTTCTCCCAAATCTCTTTGGTGGCGATGCCCACTCCCGCTCCTGTGTCTAATATGGTCTTGGTCATGTATCCATTGTATGTGATGGGTAAACATGTGTTGCCCTCATGTCCTTCGCTAAATTCTCCAACCTTATCCACTGGGATTTGTATAGTAGATAGGTTTTCAGTTTCCTTGCTTCCTTTTTTGTTCTTCTCCTGCTCTAACTTCAATTGTCTCGCCATTTGTTTCCATAATTGCGGTTTGACACGGAGTAATTCTTCCGCAATCAATCAACATTGTACTTTGGTTTTCTTGAGTTCTGCTAGGTTGTGTGAGGTCTTATCTGATGACTCTTTTTCTTTTCCTCGTGCTGTAGGAGCACGGAAGGTTATGGATTCCTTCTCATATTCTCCCATGTAGTTTGGTAGGGTAGAAATGATGTGTGCTTCCTCTCTATTTCGATCTAGCCTAAAAACTTCTTCATATATCTCTTCCATGTTTGGCATTGGTTGATAGTCTTCCACATCTAATTCCTCAAAAGGTGGTTTTGCAACTCCATTTTTTTTCCATTGATATTATCAAATTCTAGTCCACAACTGCTTTGGCTAATCAGCCTCTAAATGAGGGACTCTGGACATGGACTTATCCTGGGCATTTAGTAGTTCTTCCTTATTATTCCTCTCTTTTGGGTTTTTGTTCCTTGGTTTTAATACAATCATTGTATTGATTCTGAGATATTCTCGTCTCAGGGAGGGTTGGGATAGTCTTCTCTAGGGTGGCCTGAGCTACCTCAATGAGTTTTCTACATATTGCTAGCCTCTCCTTTTCTAACTCCCCTTGTGGATAAAGCTTTTTGTGTTGCTCTACACTTGGTCCAGTCATGATTCTAGCTTGGTAAGCTTTCAACCACATGTCTAAATCGTCTGGTTTTGGGTAAGCTAGAATTGATCCTAGCTTGTCTGGCTCTACTGTTTGCGGTGTAATGGGAATTTCTTCCTGAATTCCAGATTCTTTAGGTTTCTTATTGCCTCTTGTGTCCTTTTTGTCTTCCGTATTTTTTTTTCATCCATTTTTCCTTGAGTTTTTCTCTCCTATCCTTCCACTTTTGGCTTTTCGTTGTTTGGGTATTCCCAAGTGGGTCTTCTGAGTCTTCCACTACTTGTACTCTAGGTTCTAGGGTTTTACTCTTTTCTTGCTCTGAGTCTACTCGTTTTCTTTATTGTCCTTTTGTTTGTGCTCGTGTGATGGCCTTTAATGGTACTGTGTATTTCTTGTCACTACCTAACAATTCAATTACTTTGATCACATTAATAGGCATAGTGTCATGAGTCTTATTGGGCTTTTTTGGGCAGTCTCTAAAGACATGTTCCTTTCCACTATCATTGCAATAACCTTCCCACATCCTAGGGGGTGGTGGGTTGTATGGCCGAGTGCATTCTCTTATAAAGTGATCTCCTCCACATCTATAGCATGGTCCTTTTGGCATGGGTGGTCTGATGGGTGGTCGCATGGGTGTTGGTGCTTTGGGTGCATTGTACATTAGTGTTGCCAAACTCTGGTCCATAGACGTTGTCATATCCCTCATATCCATAGTATTGCGGGTCATAAGCTTGCTCGTACTCCATCATACTGGTGTCATAGGGATAGTAATCTCATTGGATTTGCTCGTATCCTAGGTTCATTGCTTCTGTACCGACTAATGGTGATGCTGCTACTATGGATCTCTCCAAATTTTCCTCTGGTTGAGCATATTTAACTAGTACTACGTTAGGTGGAAATGGCAGTTGCTATCCTAACACTGGCTGAGGTTTTGTATATTGCCCTTGCTCATATGGCCTAGGTGTCACTTGTGGTCATGGATAGGGATTCTACCTTGGGATCTCCCTTCCTGGCTCTCTAGGTGGGTATCCATATGGTCTATACTGAGGTTGGTTCGAGGATCGTGTCTGCCTATTGAATGGACAATTCTCAGTGGTATCATTAGTGTATTTTTGTTCTATATGGCAATACAGAGCAGTTCCCTGATGTGGCTGTCTAGTGTAAGGGTAGGCTTGAGGCAAGCCGGTTCCTCCTCTTACACACATGTGAGTAGGATGGTCTCCTCCACATAGGCTGCACCTTTGTAACATGCAGAGAGGTACGGTATTCCCCCTCTACCATGGACATGAAGTTTCTCCTAGGAACAAAACCTTGCATGTCTTCTGAAGCCATTGGTATCTCTTCCTCTGAGTCAGTAGAGGTGTCGGAATAGATAGAGTGATGACTTGCCTGAGTTGCACTTCCTACTGATGAAATAACACTCCTCCGGCTACTTAGCACCCATCCTGATCTCAAGTTCATTCACTCTCTTGGGCTATCTTGGTCTCTCACTATCCCCCAATTGGCTCCTCAATTTATCTCTAATATTTTCCTCAGATGGTTTGAAATATTTTGGGCGATAACACTCTGGCAATACTGCTCTTGATGATACCACAATTTCACGCGATACGATACTCAAACAACAGACGATACGATACCTGAATCGGTGCAATACGATACTACTCTCTGCACGATACGATACCAGTGCACTGTACGATACAATACTAGTGCTCAACGCGATACAATTCTATGATTTCCGATGATACGATACCAAAATTTTCCACGATACAATACTAGATGGCTCAGACGATATGATACCACCTAACCGATACTGCTGCGTTGCACGATACGATACTAACAACTCTCGCGATACGATATCAGTGCAAGTGGCGATACGATACTGAAACCTTGCACGATACAATACTAGAATTTCTCACCATACGATACTATAGACTTCAAACAATATGATACTAATACAAGAGACAATACGATACCAAAATTTTTGCACGATACGATACTAGTATTTTGGACAATACGATACTACAAAATCTCACGATACGATACCACGGAGTGCAAACGATATGATACCAGTAATGTGCACGATAGGATACCGCTCGGTCGACGATACGATACCATGACCAGGATGATACGATACCAAGTGGACCACGATATGATACCACTGGGAGATCACGATCGCGATACCGACTTGACGATACGATACCACAAATGGTATCGTGATACCTCAAGTGGTATGCGATGATACGATACTCGACGAGTATCACGATACTAGGGAATTTTGGTATCGCAATACCAAAACTCAACCGACCGTGATACTATAGCCAAAATCGCTCAAATCACAAAAAGTTTTGCACACATGTGTTTAATTCTCACCCCTTTTCACTCTTGACCCTCTCTCTCACTCCAAGAATCTCCCAAAACTCTCTGTCCCATCCTGCGATACTGGAAATGTCTTTAATCACGTGTAAATGTGTTTCTAAAGAGGTTTGGATATTGAAATCGTGTTGTAGCTTACCTTTAGGGATGCCTTGCTTAGGATGTGAGCTCACAAAGTAGTTTTTCTTTTGCTTGCAAGGCGCGATACCACCCTAGGGATACCGATCGCTGTCTGCACACGATACCAGTTCCAAAGCAAGTGTCAAATGAACTAATTTTTTTGGTTTTTATAGTTGGTGATGCCTGAAGCCTATTCTACACTAATTTGACAATTTTTTGGGATTTTTCTTAGTGATTTCAACTTAATCCTACTCCACTTCTCTCCTTGACCTAACCCTAACTCTTCCTTCTCTCCCTCACTCCTAACCCTAAACCTAAAAACGCATCACACACACCTTAGGGATGTGAAGTAATAAGTGTTGAAGTGTCTCACTAATTGCCACTGAATGAATTCACTTCTACAAGTATGATTCCTTCACTCCAAAGCTATAACCATCACGAAGGCACCTTGATTGAGTTTGTTACCTCGCAATGGTGCCAAAAACTTGTGTACCTAAGTCACGAGGTCTTAGGGACTTGTGTCAAAGAGACTAAATCTCATTTGCCCCACAAATGCGTATAGTGGTGGATTGACACGCGCTTAATTATCAATCCGAAGAACCACATGAACCAAGTGTATGAGGATGTGTGCACACGTGATGGAAAGTGAAGTGGTTCAGCTCTAATGCATCTGAAAAGACCAAACTACCTCTCCAACTCACTCAATCTCTGGAAATGTCTGTTGTGATACCACTTACAGCAATAAACACAAATTCAAATGTTTCTTTGAGCTCCAAACCCCGAATATGACCAACAATGGGTTGGGTCGAGACTCTCAATGAGACACATCTACTGGTCGTATTTTCACTGGAATCTGACGACTCCTCTTCAAGTTGTGGCCAAAACAGTGAATGGCGGGAAACACCTACACTCACTCCACAACTCGTATTGGCTCACACACACACTACAGTAGTTCAAAAGTGATGGGGATGGGTAAAACACAGTCCTACACACACATTCCAAGCTTCACACACACAGGAAAGATCATAGAGAGGATGAAAATCAACAGGAAAGAAGCAAATTCGAAATTTCAGTTCTCCTTCTTCAGGATGGCAAAAAAAGTCCTTACAAAGAGTCACAAAGTGACTTATATACATGTGCCTTAAAAATGGTCCTTACACACTTGAGACCATCACTTTATTGACTAATCTCTAACTTCCTACTATTTTACAATTTATTGACTAATCTCTAACTTCCTACTATTTTACAAGGAATATATTACAATGATTTGGACTTATGCATCTAGAGGACTCCTCTAGTGCAATTACATAGCTTCGAGGGAATTTTCTAGGATTTTGAAGAAGAATTTTATGCCAATTAATTTGAAAATTTTGGGGCTCCTCATTTGTGCCTCTTTTCTCTGCAACACTGATGGACACATGAGTGTCATAGCAACCAGCTCCATTGATATCATAAAAAGCATGCAAATCTCACGGTAGTGATCCCCCCTTGGGATAAAACAATCCAAGTAGACAGGTACCACTCAAGTAGCGAAAGATGTGCTTAACGGCCTGCCAATGCTTGACACCTCAGCAATGCATAAACTTGCTCATCTGTGAGACAGCAAACTGAATATCTGGCCGAGTAATGCATAAGTAAATCAAGAATCCAAAAGCTTACTGATAGAGAAAAGCATCAAATGCATCTCCTGCATCATGAAGACTCAATCGTAAACCTGTCTCCATAGGAGTGGCAATAGGCTTACAATCTTCAGGGCCAAAACGCTACAATAATGTGTCAATATATTTTGTTTGATGCAAAGCTATTCCACCATCAACGTGCATAAACTGAATGCCCAAATAGTGATGCAAATGCCCCAAATCAAAAATCTCAAATGCGGCATGCAAATCAACCTTAAAATCAGCAATATGCATGTCAGGGAGCCTGAGTATGATGATGAAGGAAATCTTATTAGTACTAGAGATATTCCTTCATCATCTTCATCATCAGAGGATTTAGACGAGTAGTAGCATGTGGCTACTAGCCATTCATATGAATGATGATTGACTATATGACATTGATGTATCATGTGACATGTCACATACTCGGATGATATGTTTCTGATTTTTTATGTATTTGCCACTTGGGATTTTGGGATGATAGATCTTTCAGGCTTAGTTATTGGTACGACATAGTTGAGTCTTGACATTATGCCAGACTCCGGTTCTGACTTGTTTTTCATTATGTATTCCGTTTCTCTTGACATATAATGGAGACGTTGGTACTATTGCTTTGTTCATTTTGTGGCATAATCTTTTAAGTTTTCTTTATTCTACAATGTACATTGTTTGGTTTGAGTTTCAAATTACATTGATGCTCCCAAGTGCGAGGTGAATTGTGATATAATTCATATGACTCGTGACTCTCTCTCTCTCTCTCTCTCTCTCTCTCTCTCTCTCTCTCTCTCTCTCTCTCCACCCATGTACCACATATTACACCCGCCCACTAGTACAGGATGGAGCTAGTTAGTCATTCAGATGCATTATCATGCTTGTACTACCTTTTGCATATAGGCTATAGATATAGCACTTCATTCACCATCCCCCCCTCCCACTTTCATGGGTATCTCTACATGCATGCTACACAGATCTATATCAGCCTTGCCAACTTTTTTTTCAGCATTTTATCTTTTTCCGATTGACAGAAGATACACCCATGTACATTGATATGTCTCATAGGCCGAGTTCGGTCTCCTAATAGACGTAAAAACACTTTCTTTCTTTCTTTATTTCTCTCTCTCTCTCTCTCTCTCTCTCTCTCTCTCTCTCTCTCTCTCTATATATATATATATATATATATATATATATATATATATATATATATATATATATATATATATATATATATATATATATATATATATATATATATATATATATATATATATATATATATATATATATATATATATATATATATATATATATATATATATATATATAACCTTATCCTGGAGGTAAGATTCGGTTCACGTACCTTACCCATACCGAACCTTACGAACCTAACCACCTTGATTCCAAGGCTATGTCAGATGCAAAGCTTTGGCATGCATGCTTTGGTCATCTGGATTTCGCTAGTTTGCTACACCTGCAGAAAACTAAAATGGTGAGGCTACTTTGGGCAAAATGCAACATTCCTCCTTTCCAAAAGATGGTTCAGTTCGATCTACTCAAAAATTGCAACTTGTTCACAGTGATATATATGGTCCTATGCAGACACCCTCTTTTGGAAACTATCTTTACGTTGTGACTTTCATTGATTATTTTTCCAAGCATGCATGGGTATATCCACTCAAACCAAAGTCCAAAGTATTTATGTGCTTCAAATAGTTTTTGGTTTTGGGCTAAAAATCTATCAGCATGTAAAATGGGCACCCTCTGTTTTGATCGAGGGGGGAATATATGTCTTCTGACTTTAATGCATTTCTGGCTCAACGTGGGATAAAACATCAATGTAAAATGCCATATACACCTCAACTGAATGGCAATGCTAAATGGAAGAACATGTCATTCATGGAGATGGCGAGGTGTATGGTCAAGAGTCAGGCTTTACCAGATACTTTCTCGCTTGAGGGTGTTATGTGTGCAACATATGTACTTAATAGGTGTCCCACTAAAGCACTACAGTCTATCACTCCATATGAGGCTTGGCATGGCCGCAAACCATCTGTTGCTCATTTGTGTGTTTTTGGTTGTATGGCATATGCATTAATGCCTGAACAACAACACAAGAAATTGGATGATAAAGTAGTAAAATGTATTTCTATTGGGTACACTTCTGAAAGTAAAGTCTATCATCTGTATCATCCATAGACTAAACGCATTTTGGTCAGTTGTGATGTTTTTTTTATGGAAGATGCTATTCAGCCTTTACTTTCATGTAGGAAAGAGACCTTGTGTGAGTTTGTGTGACAACAAATTAGATGCACCTCTCATAGTTCCTCTTTTGCATCAGATTGCTATGTTATGGCCGCATCTAGTCTCTGTGATGAGAATGAGCCTATTTCGTTTGATGAAGCACAAAGTTTTGAAACTTAGATGGTTGTTATGCAATCAGAATATGATGCTATCATGAAAAATGGTACCTGGTCTTTATGTGACTTGCCTCCTGGCAAGAAGGCCATTGGCACTAAGTGGGTATACAAGCTGAAGTGTAAGCCTGATGTAATAATTGATAGGAATAAGGCTAGGCTTGTTGCAAAGGGTTATGCCTAGGAAAGAGGCATTGAATTTGATGAAACCTTTGCACCTACATGCCGAATGACTTCTGTTCATAGCATATGTGCACCTGTACCTCATCATGGTTGAAATGTACATTAGTTGGACATTAAAACTGTATTTTTGAATGGTGACTTGCATGAAGAAGTGTATGTTTTTCAACCCTATGGCTTTGTGCAGAAAGGGCATGAAAACCAAATGTGCAGGTTGAAAAAGGCTTTATATGGCTTGAAACAAGCACCACGTGCTTGGTATGAAAAGATACATGCCTATGTAATTGCACATGGTTTTGAGAATAGTCCAACTAAAAGCACCTTATATGTTAAGCGTGCAAATGATGTGCATCTTATCATTGTGGTCTATGTTGATGACACGTTACTCACTGGTCCTCATGAAAAGCATATTGCTGATTTTATGGCTGATTTTCATGCCTCATTTGAGATGTCTAATTTGGGGCATTTGTATCATTATTTGGGCATTCAATTTATGTAGGTTGATGGCAAAATAGCTTTGTGTCAAACGAAATAGATTGACACATTATTGCACTATTTTAGCCTTGAAGACTGTAAACCTATTGCCACTCCTATGGACACAGGTTTACAATTGAGTCTTCAATGATCAGCTGGTTTATGCATTGCCCAGGAGTCAAGCATTGGCAGGCGGTTAAGCGCATCTTTCGCTACTTGAGTGGTACCTGGATACTTGGATTGTTTTATCCCAAGGGCGGATCACTACCACCAGATTTACATGCTTTTTGTGACTCTAACTAGGCTCGTTGCTATGACACTCGTGTGTCCACTAGTGGTTTTTGCTTCATGCTTGGTAGCTCATGCATATCTTGGCTGAGCAAGAAGCAACCTACTGTGGCCACTTCTAGTTGTGAGGCTTGGTATAGGGAAGCCTTCACAGTGACTCTTGAGTGCGTGTGGCTCAGATGCCTTATGGCTGATTTGGGTGTTGTTCATTCTTCTGCCACCACCATCTTCACTAACAGTCAGAGCACATTGCCAATTGCGAGGAACCTTGTGTTCCATGCTCACAGTAAGCACATTGAGGTGCATTATCATTACGTGAGGGAGAGGTTCTCTGTTGGAGAGATTGGTTTGGCATATGTGCCCACACAGGAGAACATTGCAGACCTTTTTAGGAAGGCTCTACCTAGAAGTTTGAAGCTTTTTGCAAAGCCTTGGGCTTACTTCATTTCATGGATTGATTCCACATAGCTTGGCACTTCCTTATACATGAGTGCCAGTTCCTTGTTCACCGCATCACTTCGAGGGGGGATTTGTTGATATATTTACGTAGTGATGTGTGAAAACACATTAGGACTGCTCGGGCACTTTTTTTCTTCTTTAGGAGGTTTTTTTTCCCCGTCTTGTATATACGCCTATAGCTCTAACGGGTACTTATCTTTGTACATTCTAGCAATAATATATTCAGTATTGACTATTGTGATCCAAGCTTCTTCTTCTTCCTTGTGTTATTCATGTGCTTCCGTAGACCTTGATCTCCAATAGAAATAAAATGTCAAATGCAATGATAACATTGCCATTCAAGAGATCATGAATTCTACGTTTGTTATCAACAAATTTAACAAACAAGCCAATCTTTTGCAGCAAGTTTAGGTCACCTCTTCATAACATGATCATTTGTATTATAGAACTTGCAAAAGTGTTTCTACTTTTCTTTATTCTTGTCATCTTCTTGCTCATTCTTTGATTGTCCAACATTAGCAGATTTGATGGCTTCATTTACCTTTTCCCTTTTGACTGATCTCCCTACAGCAAAACACAGACTAACTCCTCAAAGGTTTAGTAATTTAAATTTCCTTTCATCATCAATCAAAGAGTAGAAGCAAAACTCTCATAAGAATTTGGAAGATTGTTAAGAATAATCTACACAAGTGAACTATTTGGCAAGATTTCATCTACAAAAATCAATTGCTCTTTTAAATCCTTGATCTCTTCCAAAAACCATTTACATTGCATCTCCTTCATTCACTGTTTTTAGAGGTAAGCAACATGACCCTCATTTCTTGCTTGGTATAGTGTTGTAAGAGTATCCCAAGCATCTCTCATTGTTTTGCAAAAGCAAATGTGAGGGATAATTGCATGTTTGATAGACAAAGCTATTAGTGCATGTGCTTGTGCATCTTTTGCATCCGAAAAAGTTTCTGTGTGATAGGTGCAATAGGAATTACAACATGATCAAAAAATTGAAGATCATCTTCAACACCACCTCCATCATCTGCAACCATTATACTTGCAAGTGTAGGAGGATATGTTTTACAACCTTGCACAATATTCCAAAAACCTTTTGCTACCAATACATGATACATCATGTATGCCCACAATGGGTAACTAGGGTGCAATGAAACAATGAACCACCAAAGTGGAATCTCATCCAATATCCAAAAATTGGTTTTCTAGTATCAATGTCTACTCGCTTATCTCAATCATAGTATCCAACTAGAGATGATCCTTCCTCAAAGAGAATACCATGATTCATGGTTCCTTACAACCAAGCTAATTTTGACTAATGTTGAAACTAACAACAATTTTTTCTTGATCCTTGGTACATACGAAGCATCTGATTATGTGAAAGAACTACCATTAGTAGTAGTCAAAATGACCTTACCAACTCCCATTACATAAAGGAGGATTTGTTAGCACATATGATAGAATTCCATGTAGGGACAATATTCCTTTCTAGGTTTCAAATGAAGAAAACATCACTAGTTTGCAAGAGTTCAACATGTGTATAGTTTTAAGGATATGGTTCTTAACACCCATCTATATTTTTTTATCGTAATGTAAGTAGCTTTTTACAATGAATCTCTTCCTCTTTTTAAGTTTGTGTATTTTTGTTTTTGAAGATGTCTTTGGCTGCCATAGTGGAAACTTGTTGAAATACTATGCGTATAACATATGCAAACAAAACTCTTATATTTTTCAATAGCATGCAAGTACTTTTCTACTTTTTAGAATAGAAGGTCCCACCATGGGGATATGAATACGGAGAACTTCTAGATCTCAAGTGAACTAAAGAAAATAAGATGTGAGGTAATATGTTTGGTTACCCCACTATCAAAGTACCAAACATGTGTCTCTACTGCAGACATACACTGCTCATGAGAACATGGATCATAGCTGCATAAAGTAGTAAATGCCCATTCTTCATTCTAAACAAGATTAGCAAACTTTGTTTTAGACATACGAGTCTCTCCAACAATGATTCCAATCTCTTTCTTCTCTACCTCTTTTGTAACCAATTTTAGACAACTCTTTATGACATGCTTACACTATTTACAAAACTATTTCTGTTTGTCTATTTTTTTCTCATCTTTCTCTTCCTTCTTTGACTATGCAACATTAGCAAATTCTTGCTTACCAGTAGATGAGTTCCATTTACCTTTCCCCTTCTGACTAGCTAGGAAAGCTTGATCTACAACATGCACAATGGACATGTTCTGTCTAGAATGATCTTCTTGCAATAAAACAGAGACTAACTCTACAACTGTTAAGGCATTAAGATTCTCTTTCATCATCAATCTAAGAGTAGAAGTAAAAATCTGATACGAATGTGGAAGACCGTTAAGAATATTTTGCACAAGTAAACTATGTGGTAAGACTTCATTAGCAGAAATCAATTGCTCCTTCGAATCTTTGATCTTTGTCAAAAAATTATCCATAGAATCTCTTTCATTCATATGTTCACTGTCCAACTGTTTTTGGAGATAAGCAACATGAGCCTCATTTCTTGCCTGCCATAAAGTGGTAAGTGTATCCAAACATCCTTTGTTATTTGGAAAGAACGAATGTGAGGAATAATGGCATGTTTGATAGACAAACCTATCAATGCATGTGCCTGAGTATCTCTACCATCCTAAGGAAGTTTCTCTGCAATGGATGTAGCAGGAACAAAAATTTGAAGATCATAATCTTCAAAACCATCTGCATCATCTTCAATAATTTTATTTGTAGGTGTAGTAAGACATTTTTCAATACCCTACACAGTCTTCCACATTCCTTTTGCTACCAATACATGATCACAACGCGTAATTAGTACCATCCAACCTATCTTCAACAACCAACATACAAAATACATCATTGCTTTCAACCATGGCTACTTACTAAATACCTTGATGCAAAAAAATGATTGTATTTTGAAAAGTTGAATAGAACCACCTTATAGAGCTTTGTTAAACCCATAGGAGACTTCGAGGCATTTGTACTAGCAAACAAAAACTTGTATATATTTTTGGCACAAAAGGGCGAAATTGTATGCGCATGTACTATGAATAGTGCATTTGAGGCCCAAACGAGCTCGCTTGGAGCACAACACAACACTGAATGAATTACCAAGTGAATGTACAAAGATAACTAACCCATTAGGGTTATAGGCATATATACAAGGCGAGGGAGTAAAACCTCCTATAGAGGAAAAAAAGTGCCATGGCGGTACTAAGTGTGTTCACACACATCACTACCAAAGTATATCAACATTCCCCTTGTGAGCAACCATGTGCAAGAAGTCTTGCTTTATGCTTCTCCAAAGTACCATCATCCTTGTACTTCAACTTCTAGACCAACTTGGTGCCAATGATTGTTCTTCAGGGATCAATCCACTACCTTCCAAGTTTCATTCTTCATGATATTGTCATATTCTATTTGCATGGCAATCCTCAAATTCAAATCATGGAGTGCCTCTTCTACATTTTTTGGCTCCTTGGCTTGTTCTTGAATGAGCTAAACCATCAAGGCTGTGCTTACAATGAGTGAGCTTTCACGTCTTTGCTCCTTTATTCTCTATGATTGCCTTGGCCCATTT
This sequence comes from Ceratopteris richardii, assembly GCA_020310875.1. NCBI lineage: Eukaryota > Viridiplantae > Streptophyta > Polypodiopsida > Polypodiales > Pteridaceae > Ceratopteris > Ceratopteris richardii. Next base: position 122,091,511 of record CM035443.1, read on the forward strand.
GCAATCTATTCTAGTGACTGTGAGATGGGTTTTTCAAAACCATAGAGTTTCCTCACCCATTCTAGCAATGGCTTGTTTGCTTGGGTGACTATAGGTTGATGACTTCCATAATCATCATCTCAAGATAATGCTTCTTTCTCTTTCGTAGAAGAGATATCCCTTGGGCTAGGTTCATAGAAGATTTCCCCTTCACTTGATGATAAAGTGAAAGCTCTCTTTTCCTCCTCCATTGAATGTGGCCTGATATTTTTTCTTTGAAACTTGATTCAATGCCTATTTAGAATATATACATGACATTCAATTCCAAATACCTTGAAAATGGAAACAAATAGTTCTTTATGAGTATAGGACTCTTGTGAAGGTTTTCATGAGGTGACTTAGTGTAACTTTGATTTAAGATGTAGACAGCATTGTTGATGGCCTCTTCCCAAATTTGCTTTGGAAAAATCTTTTCCCTTCATCTCCATGATGATTTGATTCCAATGTTTTACAATACATTTTGTTGAAGGCTATGTGCCTCTGTGAGTTGATCCTTGATTCCTTTACTCTTGCAAAAATCTCCAAACTCTATTGATATAAACTCACCACCAATGTCTGTCACAAATTTTTTCATCTTCTTCCCTGTTTCAATTTCAACAAGCTGAAGCAATTCTTTAAACATACCAAAAGCTTGAGACTTATCGCGAAGGAAGTACATCCACATCTTTCTATGATAGTCTTGGAAGAGTAACATGAAGCAGGAAAATCCACCCAAGGCCTATGTAGCCAATTTTTTTGCACAAGTCATTGTTTGGTTTCTCAAACCCCAGGGAAATGGCCTTACACACGCTTAGGGTTCGCTCTTTTTCCTTGCAATATGTCACTTTCTTTTCCTCTAGGTCATTCCATAATGTTCAAATGTAGACATAGGGAGAGAAGAAAATGGAGACCTGAATCCGGGCACAACCTGCGACCCAACTCCAATGGCTAATTCTCATGATCGCCCCCTTTCCTCACCCACACTCCAGTGATGACGATATCAACTAAAGTTTCAATGTTGAAAGTTTAATGTCAAAGCAAACAAAAGTTTTTACCCCTTTTCTTTTATACCACTACAGTTCTGCGAACGCAAAGATTATACAGTAGTTTTCTTCTTGACGATCGGACATGATGTCCTGAATCAGTCATTAAAGCACAGATTCCCATCTCTACGGATGCAAAAATAACATATCCAAAACCTCTGCATTACACGTATACTCGCATATTGATGCACTGTTGGTCACTGTGCAGGATAACCATCTTCACATACTTCAAAGGGTTGTCTCTCCAGCATTGAATAAGTCTTTCTGCCTCAACCTTTCATATACCATAACCTCCTCCTCTTCTCGGTTCATCAGCATAGCAGTCCAAAAGGTCCACTCCGGTGCTCCCACCACTTCAAGCCTCCCCAAGCATAATGACAAGATAGAAAGCTTCAACGTCAGCTGATTAGGTCGAAGGCCACATGACCGCAACAATGGCGTGTGACATCAGGTTTAAATGATTTCTGTAACCTGGAAAACTGAGACCAGAAAGCTTCAATGGAATGTATGCTCTCTCTCTCTCTCTCTCTCTCTCTCTCTCTCTCTCTCTCTCTCTCTCTCTCTCTCTCTCTCTCTCTCTCTCTCTCTCTCTCTCTCTCTCTCTCTCTCTCTCTCTCTCTCTCTCTCTCTCTACATGTGCATGTCCTAATCATAATTACATGACCTCCAGACTTCAGTAAAAAAACATTGATAACAAATACATGCTTTTCTTTCATGTACACAAATTTTGATCAAACTTCCCTTGAGCGTGGTATGAAGCAACCATCAGAGGCCAAAACTGAACTGACCAACAATGATAAGTAGCAAAAAAGCTCCCAGCATTAAGCTTTCTGCTTGACTTGCCGAAATAGCTGTGACATCCAATCTGCATAACCTGTAAGTCCTGCAGGCCGGTCTTCTACCATGTTAAAAAGAACTAAGAATCCCTCCCTTGGCTGATCACCTTGCCTCACAAAATGACATTGCTGGAAAACAGCGGGGTCTCTTGATCTCAGTGACTTCAATAGAGTAGCAAACCTTTTTGACACATTATTATTACCATCCAAAACAGCTTTGTTGAAGTCTCCACTTTGCACAGCCTCAATCCCTAACAACTCGAGCATCAAGCTTTTCAGAAGTAAGTGGCAGTCATTGTATAACCATCATGTCAAAAGTTGCCCCAAAAAAAACCGTTTCATCTAATGTTGCATTGGTGTGGCCTCCACGTAAGGCAAGGCATTTGTACAAACCCAAGCAATACAATGGCAGAAGCTTTAAGGATTCAGGGTAGATAAGTCTGCCAGTTAATGGATGTTGTCCAACAAACAAATTCTGATACTCCCGAAATGCACGAACTAGCCTAGACTGCCCTGCCTGCTGTCTCACATCATCCAATTTCGAAACAAGTGAACTCTCTAATGCTATCCTATGCCTGGCAGCGCCCGTTTTTGAATGATCATGTAGTTCGAGAATTCTCTTCTCTCCTTCCGAATGCAGCTGCTGCCTCTGTTACCGAGACCACAAAAGAACTCTTCTGCTCTGGAGAAAATGAGTGAAGCTGCCCCTGAAGAATGGGTCTTCCTCCCTTCCTTGGTACCGATCTGCCGAATTTACTGGCAAAAGCACATCAGCACCCCGATCTTCCCCTTTTGCATCGAACCCCCAACTGTTATCTTACGGAAGTTCTTACCCAAAGCTTTGAAGTAGCATGTCTCCTCCTGTTCTGCACATCTCATCAAAAGAAAAAGACGACCTCCTTCCAATATGGGTAGTGCCCAAGAACGCACAGGTCTCCCCTCTCAGACACCGCGAGCAGCTGCAGAAACACTTCCCCCGATTCACCTTCCTCTGATCTTCTGCTTTCCCCTTGAAATGTCTGATTGTTTGGGTTCCTTACCCTTACCCTTGATCTTCTCCATGTTCCTTTTCACAAGACTGCAATCCTCAGAATAGATCGAAGACGGGCTTCCCTTCGAAGCAGAACTGTGCCCTGGACTGGAGCTGTTGTCGGAGATGTCCTATTCACCCAGCGATCAGGTGTTTTTCTCTTTGGCTGTGGTCCTTAATGGAAAGTTGCCCTCCTCCGCTCTCCTGCCCAGACACACGAAGACAAGAAAAGGCCCCTTGTTGCTAAGCCGGTTGCAATCCCTTTTGGATCCTGTTTGCTGCAACTTGCAAGTCGCAAGGGATCATCACAAAGTGATCTCTTGCCGGTTAGATGTGTTCCCGGGTAGTCATCAGTTCTGTCTTCTTGTGGATGATCCACAGTAGCAAAATGTGAGTCGAGCTCTCCGCTTGAAAATCCCCCTCCCCCCCAACCCAAAAAAAAAAAAGTAATTCATCCACACCCCTTAAGCAAGAACGGTCACTCACACAGTAGCCCTCATGCTCCCAGCGACAAAAAACGAGAACACCCCTCTGGAAAAGACGTTATGACCTTCAGACCTGTTGGCAAAAATCATATCACCTGAATGCCAATCACTTCCTGCCCGTGTAAAGTCTGAAGAAAGGCATTGATATCTCGTATCATGGACACAGCCCATAAATGCAAAAAACATTACGATATAATACATATCTTCACGGATAATGAAGGAGAAGTTCATCCCTGTAAGCCCATCCACTTGGTTAAAGATTTTGATTTTCTGAGTCGGGGATGGGGGCCAAAGGAGGCTAACCCGCTCAGAAGGCAGAATCTATCCGCCGCTTCATCTTCCGAAGAAGACTTATACGTGACCTTGCAACCCGAAGATTGTGGTCAACTGACCCCAAGGAATCAGTGCGGTGAGATACCCAATGCCCCGGTCACGACACTGGAGTATGCTGTTAAAGAAAGCTTCCAGAGTTTCCCGCCTTCAGAGTGATGATATGTTTTTCACATCAAAGGATCCCTAAACATGGATATTAGCAAAGGTCATGAATGATTGGGTATTCAGACGTAAGTTGACTTCACTCTGATTATGGATATCTTGAATAGATTCACCACACAGGAGTAAGGAATATGCCACTCTAGCACTGTCTACATATAAAAGATCAAGCCCTTCTATTTAGAGAGGGGAATATATCATAATCAAAACTTCCGGCATCAGTTGTGTTGCATCAAATTGACAGGTGGAGCAGCCAAACATTACAATCTCTGCTCTCCGCTGGCCTTCATGCAACAAGCATATGCAACTTCATCTGGAGAATGGCCCTCTAGCTGTATCTGCTCAAAACAAGTGATTGCATCCTGAACATGCTCATACTTCCCCTACCGTGTAAACAATTGCCCAGCCAACAATGATATTTGATCGCATAAGCCCCTTGCAAGCCAGTTCCACATGTGCTTCTCTACCCTCATCATCATAAACACAGTTAACAGTCATCATGCGCCAACTCTAGAGGATATCTTGTTTTGTTCTTACTTTCTTGTGGAAATGCCTTTCTCTGTCGCTTGTCCATCATTGCTTATTTCTATATCTGAGAGTCTTTTCCTCACATAATGATAATGCATCTCAACGTGCTTTCTGTGAGCATGAAACATACGGTTACTCACCATCCCAATGTGTTCTGAGTGTCAGTAAAGATAGTGGTAGCAAAAGACTCACCAACACCCAAATCAACCAAAAGGAGTCTAAGCCACACACACTCAATAGTCGTTGTGAAAGATACACTATAATCGGCCTCACAACTCGAAGTGAACATGGTAGGCTACTTCCAACCAAGATATGTATGAGCTACCAAGCATGAAGCAAAAATCATTGGTGGACACACAAGTGTCATAGTAACCAAATGAGTCTAAGTCAAAAAAAGCATGTAATTTGGCAATAATGATCCCCCCTTGGGATCAAACAATCGAAGTAGTTGGATACCACTCAAGTCTCATAAGATGTGCTTAGCCTCCTCCCAATGTTTAACACAGTGGTTTTAATGTCCAATTGATTTACGATGCAACCATGATGAGCTATAAGTGCACAGATGCTACGAACAATGGTCACTCGGTATGTGAGAGCAAATCTCTCATTAAAATCAATGTCTTTCTCTTGAGCATAACCTTTTGCAACAAGCCTAGTCTCATTCCTACAACTCGTTCCATCAGGCTTACATTTCAGCTTGTATACCCATCTAGTACCAATGGCCTTTTTGCCCCGCGGCAGATCACATGAAGTCCAAGTAATATTCTTCATAATAGCATCATATTTTGATTGCATAGCACCCATCCAATTTTTTGGATTATGTGCTTCATCAAAAGAAATAGACTCATTCTTATCACAAAGACTAGACATAGCCATTGCATAACAATCTGATGCAAAGCAAGAACTATGAGAGCCAAAACAAGTATGATACGACAAAGATGCATCCAATTTGCTATCCCTCAAAGTTTGCAGCAACTATTTAGGCATAATTTTTGCCTCTTCTATGTCAGCCCTCTCGTCAACAAGTGCATTATGAAAATCTATATTAGAAATGGAATGTTCTTCATCATCATTTGAAACCTGTAAAGGCTAACAAATTGCCTCATTTGGACCAATATTTGATTGTCCACTTATAAAAAGAGGAAGAAAAGTGACATATACATCCTTCAAGCTAATTGATGTCTCCTTGGTACATGAAACTAAGGAATAAATTGCATCTTCCACAAACACAACATCATGGCTAGCCAAAATGCATTTAGCCTATAGATGATATAGATGATAGCCTTTGCTTTCAGAATTGTACCCAACAAAAATACATTTCACTACTTTATCATCAAAATTTTTGCACTATTGTTCAGGCACTAATGCATATGTAAGACAATAAAAGACACACAAATAAGCAACAGATGGCTTGCAACCATGCCAAGCCTCATATGGAGTGATAGAACCATGCCAAGCCTCATATGGAGTGAGAGACTGCAATGCTTTGGTGGGATGTTTGTTATGTACATATGCTACACACACAACAGCCTCAAGCTAGAAGCTATGTGTTAAATCTTGACTTTTGATCATACACCTCGCCATTTCCATGAGATTTGTTTTTCCTTTCACCTACTCTATTTTGTTGAGGTATACACGATTTTGTACACTAATGTTTTATCCCATGCTCAACCAAAAATCTATTAAACTCAAAAGATATATATTTTTCCTCTCCATCAAAACGGAGGGTGCAAATTTTACATGCTAATAAATTTTCAACCATAACTTAGAACTACTTGAAGCATATAAATACTTAAAACTTTTCTTTCAGCGGATACATCCATGCATGCCTAGAAAAGTCATCAATGAAACATACAAAGTATAGGTGATTCCCAACCGAAGGTTTCAATGGGTCCATAGACACCATTATGAACAAGCTGTAATTTATATGCAGCTCTATCTGAACCATCTTTTGAGAAGAAGGAACATTGCATTTTGCCCAAAATATAACCTTCACAGACATTTTTACAAGGTGCCTCAAGTTTGGTAGAGAGGACACTATTTCAAATGTCTAAAGTGAAGCAAACTAGCAAAATTTAGATAATCAAAACATGCATACCAAAGTTTTGCATCTCAAATAACTTGAGAATCATGAATCGCATATGCTAAATTATTCACAAATTTTGCATAGACTATGAGGTTATAGAACCTAGAACATAAACTGCTAGAAGCAATAATAACATCATCATTCGAGAGATCATGAATTGTACATCTATCATCAACAAATTTGACAACCATTCCAATCTTCACTAATGTTGAAACTAACAATAGAATTTTCTTGATCCCTGGCACATATAAAGCATCTGACAATGTGAAAGAATTGCCATCAACAATAGTCTGAATGATATCTCCAACTCATGTTACATGATAAGAGGATTTGTTAGCACATGTGAGAGTAGTCTCTATAGGGGTAAGCTCAAGTGAAGTGAAGAAATTGCACTATGAGATAATATGTTTGGATGCACCAATATCAAAGCATCAAACCTCTGACTCTACTCCATACATACACTGCTCATGAGAAGATGGGCCATAACTACAAAACAATAGTAAATACCCATTCTTCATTCTAAAGAAAATTAGTAGATGCCATTTTAAGTGTAGAAACCTCCGCAACAACCATTCCAACATCTTTCTTCTTTACCTCCTTTGCAACCAATTTAGGAAAACTCTTTATGACATGTTCATTTGCGTTACAGTATTTGCAAAACTTTTTTTTCTTCCCCTGTTTTCTTGTCATCTTTGTCTTCCTTGGACTGCGTAGCATTAGCACATTTTTGTTTACTAGTAGACAAGCTCCATTTATCTTTGCCCTTCTGACTAACTATGAAAGCTTGAATCTACGATACATATGATTGATATTTTTTCCTTAGATTGCTCTTCTTGCAACAAAACAGAGACTAGATCCTCAAATGTTAAGGCATTTGGATTGCCTTTCATCATCAATCAAAGAGTAGAAGAAATACTCTGATATGAATCTAGAAGACCATTAAGTACAGTCTACACAAGTGAACTATCTCACAAGATATCATCACAAAAAATCAACTACTCCTTCAAATATTTGATCAAAAAATTGTCCATTGAATCTCCTTCATTCATATGCTCACCCTCCGACTATTATCGAAGGTAAAAAACACAAGCCTCATTTCTTGTCTGGTATAATATTGTAAGAGTATCCCAAGCAACTTTTGCTATCTTGCACGAGCAAATGTGAGGGATAATGGCAAGTTTGATAGGCAAATCTATCAATGCATATGCATGTGCATCTCTTCCATCCCCAAGAAGCTACTCTGTAACAAGAACCGAAGCACAACTGCATCACGCTGGCAATGGGTAATCAATACCATCTAGCTTATCTTCAACAACCAACATACGGAATACATCATTGCATTCAACCATGACCAACGCCTAAATATGTTAATGTAGAAAACTGATTGTCTATCAAGAAGTTGAACAGAAATAGAGGCTGAAACAAGCTCACCAAGTTGTATGAGATTGTCATCACAAGAGTATCAACGATACCCTAGAGAAAGCGGTGGCAAGTTTTGATACTAATTGTTGGAGTATGAGGTCAATCGAAGCACATGAATAGCACAAGGAAGAAGAAGAAACTTGACGAACAACACAATATAGAATGTATTACCAAGTGAATGTACAAAGATAATTAACTTGTTAGGGTTATATGTGCATATACAAGATGGGGGAAACTAACCTCCTAAAGAGGGAAAAAAGTGCCTCAACCATCCTAAGTGTGTTCATACACACCACAACCTAAATATGTCAATATATAGCTTGAAAGCTGAGAAACTATTTTCCAACACCCTTTGATGGACTTGCAAAGGGGAACATCCAAACATAGTTTCCAACCGATGAGCACCTAGTTTCCAAACTTTGAATGTGTGATGCTCTCTTAGCTCACAAGCTTTCCATGCTCTAAAGTTTATTGGAATTAGAGGAGATTTGACTTTTCTACACCAAGAAACAATGCTCAACTATGATATTTTGATAGTTTCATACAAAAAGTTTGTGACTTTGTCGATAATCTATTGGCGAGAAGGCACTTTCAAATGTTGCATGGAAGTGTGTTTCCACTTCTTAGCTTTTTCAATGCTCTTCTAATTTATTGGAGAGGATTAGGAAGAGTCTCCACTTGCAATTTAGACTTAGGTTTATTGACAAGTTTTCCAATTGTGTAAATTATAGGCACACTCATATTCTTGCATTGGGGTTTACGCATAGGGGGGAACACATGGATTGTTGTATTTTTTATGAGGATGCAAATGATTCCTACCTCAACCTTTGAACGGATGTATTTATTTGAGCAAGGGCACGAGTGCATAAAGAGGAGATGCGCATGGGTGGGTGCATGTGCACATCCACACGCACATTTACACAATTGATTTTCCTATTCACATGGATGCACCATGATGGCATAGGGACACCAATGTGTCATGCAAAATGAACAAGTAAACTACACACTAACCATATGTTCGACACACTTGCATATGTTGTTGCGAATATGGAATAAATCCTGAACTTCATGTTCATTCATCTGAAGAATAATTAAGGACAAGATAACCATTTGCATTTGTTACAAAAAGTAAGTGAAGGCCCACAAGGTGATTTATTGTACTGAATTCAATCAACTGACAGTAAGCGAACAACAATAGTACGCTTCTTCATTTCAAGACGCCCGCAAGTTCCATACAATATTCCAATCTATTGATTTGTGTTTGTAAGAGCCGAAATTTAAACAGCAAAGTTTTACGAGCAAGATCACTCTGCTAAATTTGGCAACTCACAGTACACACAATAACAACAGTACAAAATTTAATATACAAGACACGTATGAACTCCAAAAAATACTCCAACTTAACAATTTGCAACTTTGAGAACCAAGGTATGAATAGTGGTTGCAAAGTTCCTTTCTACAGATAGGAAATCCCACTCTGCCTGTTTTGCAACTCATGCAGCTAATCTCTCTCCCATCAGTTAGTGTTTCATTACAGTGTACACATCCTTGTTATGCAACTGATCAAAAAGGTGGTGTCCATATGACTAGGCAGAACAGGAATCGCACTATTGAATGCATTGATGCTTCATCCAGAACCCAATCTCAACACCGCAATCTCTAACACCATGGGTGCCCTCGATGGTCGAATCAGAATGTCTTTCAAAAGTAGACATTATTCATGAAAGGCATATAAGCGTAAATTTCTTTCTCATTTCAAAGTGATTCCGAAGTCCCTGACCTGAGCAAAAAACAAAACAAGGAACACCATTAAACCATATGGTCTATTACATGACACCTAGGCCTTATAAATGCTGTCTAGATGGCACGCATAGGCAAAATAAAAAGGTGGTTGAACAAAAACATCTATACATGAGTACAATATGCATCCACATCCATAGAGTGCATACATTTCACCCACCCGATAATTTGTGTCATAGGCCAAAAAGGTGAAAAAGTGTCACAAGGATTAGCAGATTATAAAATCTGCTGCAAACAAATAAAGGACTAATACAGCAAATGCACACTGGAGACAACCATACATCAAGAAAAAAGCCAAACATTTTAAAAGTACTCAAACAACTAAGTAAACAAATCGAGAAAAAACATTCATAAGATGCAGTGTTCAAAAGCAAATCGACACCAAAGAGCCTGTAAGCGCATGCAAAAACCAGCACTCAGTAACCTTAGTGTTTTGATTGCTTACAAAACGTTTGACGAAATTGGAACATCAACTGGAAAATATATGATAACACCCCAGTACAAACAAACCGCTTTTCACTAGAGTTATAAAAATGCTCCAATCACAGAACATTTGGCGCAATGCAATCACGATTTTCATTCAGCTGCACAACAGCCATGCACAGGTTCGTACTGTTCATGTTTTTTAACATTTTTCTTACCACAAATGATCTCTTCTCAGCTACTCTCTGCCAGTTCCCTCTCTTTACACCCTCATGTTAGCACTAATGTTGTTTTATCAGAGAAACTAATCGGCACAGAGACTCAGAATCATACAAAAATAAATCCTCTATTATTAATCAACCATAATTACAGAGGGTACATGATACACAAACGAATACATACAGACAAAAACACACATACATAAATGTACATACATACAAAGATAATATTAAGGATAGATACGTACATACATATAATAAAGTAATGTAATTAATAACACAAAAGCAGACACGTAAAACACAAAAGCTATAATAAATCTTAATAATATAAATAGAGTATACTAATTATAAGCATATCGAAAGAAAAATTATGTTATGGTTATAAAATAAAATCTATGATAAAATAAAACCAAAATAATAATAATAATAATTACAAAATATATGTAAAAATAAAATGAAGAATACACATAAAAATAAAAAAGAAATATAATAACAAGATACACACAAACCTAGGGAAGGTTCATATCCCATAACACATCACAAAACAAAAACACACAAAAACGCATATCAAAACATATAAACACATAAAATTCCTACAATAATCTTCCTTATCTGAAACTAGGATAGAAATATCATATGGATAATAAATATCCCTCTTCTCAATTAGATACTATCTGAAAAGATAGAGACAATGGGATAATGAAAAAATGTGCATATGTGTACAAGTCTAAAAAGCCTAGACTTATAGCTAGATTCGCATATTTATATCTGGGACTGTATAGTTTATACATGAAGTGAACGATGTCTAGAATACATAATTTGAGTTTTCTTCCTGAACAAAATTATTCTTCTTGAGAATCAAAATGTTGAGAAGATAGATCCTTTATTTTTGTAACAAAATCTTTCACTATGATTTCGTCCACAAGATATCTTCCATGGAAGAACCTTGAAACAGACCGACTCCTAATGATTATCCTTCAAGCAAATTGACTCCTCATAGGGACCTATTTAAAGCATCCCATAAATTTTGATCCACGAGTGAATATTTCAGTTTTGTTTGCCAAGTATGAAATCCATCTCTCTTAAACTTCTGATTCGGCACTATGATTATTGTTGACACTCTAGCTATTGTTGACACTACGTGTAGATGAAGTTGCAGATGACCGTCCAGACTCTATTTTGTTTATGTCTACTCTTAAAGCATCCCACAAATTTAATTCATGAGTAGATATTTCAGTTTTTGTTTGCCAAGTATGAAATCCCTCTCTCTTAAACTTTTGATTTGACACTACAGCTATAAGAGAATGATAGATTTCAGCCTATATAGCAGCAATAACAATGTATTCACATCATATCATGTCCTTGGGCATTACTCAACATTGTACATAATCAGGCAAACAACTTTTGGTCGTATAGAACAAGGTGTTTGTCTTCTACATGATACTTGAAGATTTTCATATATCCCTAAAGTACTCGAACAGAGCAATCCAACCATATAATACGTGACAAAAAGCTTTGATTGACCATTCAAAAGTCAAACAAAATATGTTCATACTATACCTAAGCATGAAAACACAAAATCAATATTAAAAAGACATGTGAGTAAAACTTATTAATAGAAAAATTTCAACATAGAGCAACCAAAAGCACTTGTGAAAATTTAAAGCTATAGTTAGCTTTCACATGAAAATAATACCAATAAGCGTTTTTTGGAGCTTTCTCGACATGGTTTAGTATGCCTATATAAAGAGTTGGGAGAGCCCATAATTAGCATTACTTTATGGAGAGCTCATCAACATTACATGGAGGAGTTCTTCAATTTGCTGGAGGTAGTAGCTTGGTTGATCGACAACTTCAAGATGTGCTTTGTAGCTTTTATAAGAGTTTTCTTACTTGGAGTTTAGAGGAGATTCACTTCACCCATAGATCTTTATGAAATTTTTTAATTGTTTGGACTTCAACACCAATATTTTATATATTTATTTGTAACTTCATGCATTGTAATGATGTGATGATTTATGTCGAGGACGACTCCTTACATCTTTTGTGTGCTATCTATTCTTGGTGTTCTCTATTTTTTATTGTCTCAATATCAACTATAGCTTATTTGTTAGCATACCTAATGTGATCTTCTTTGTTTATTTATTTGTAAAAGGAGAGACATTTAGTTGCAAGCAACATATAGACTTAAAACGTTTTTGAAGTAAGAGAAGTTTGGAAATCGATCACAAAATTAGGACTAGGACCATGACAAGACTATCAAACCATGTACCACTAGTGACTAGATAAGTCGAGACTAGTGGACCAAATGCAAAAAGGGTGGCTAATAGACTTGAGGAGGACCGCCTAAACCGCTAGATCATTGAACTTGACCAACACCACTTGTACCACTTGAATGGACCACTCCTCGAGACCACGCTCACCAAAGTGACAAACAACACCACTAGACCACAATGAGAAAACCAAGGTTAAGCTCTAACCTATGTCGAGAGTAACCACCTACTAAAAAGGAGTATAAGCCTCCCTAATCATGGTGGCTAATACTACTACCACTACTCGGCAATATCTCAAATATTATCTCCCAAGGCACTCCCACCACCACAATCAAAGCCTCAAAGCTTCATCTATAAAATAGAGCCAAGGCCATTCTAAAGAGGATCAAGGGAGCCATTCAAGAAAAGGCACTCCATGGAAGAGAAGAATCTTTGCACCACAGAGCTAAAGGGTATTCTTGAGTGCATAGATGTGCATCATCTTAGGGTTCAATTGGTGTTGATTCTTGAGTGTGAGGGCGATCTTCTCTTTATATTTTTACTGCCATCCTAGATCCTTGGAGACTCCGTGATTTTTGCAGAGAAGAATCTTTGCACCTAGATCCTTGGAGACTCCATCCTAGATCCTTGGAGACTCCTAGATCCTAGATCTTCTCTTTGTATTTTTAGTGCCATCCTAAATCCTTGGAGACTCCAGAGAAGAATCTTTGCACCACAGAGCTAAAGGGTATTCTTGAGTGCATAGATGTGCATCATCTTAGGGTTCAATTGGTGTTGATTCTTGAATGTGAGGGTGATCTTCTCTTTGTATTTTTAGTGCCATCCTAGATCCCTGGAGACTCCGTGATTTTTGACTTATGACTTGTAGAAGTGTGTAGAGTTGGTATTGTTTTGGAAGATGGTTAAATCTCTTTATGTGATTCCTTGTTAGTAAAAGGGTGAATTGTCTCACTTATCTATTAGGATAAAGCCCTTTGTACATTTCTTTTAATTATTCTAACACTAAGCTCTTGATTCTTGAAGCATAGACTTAAATTTTACACGAGTAGCTTTTGTTTTTCAAATGAGTTTTCTTCTTTTTAAAAAGGAAAAGACAAAAAGGTGGATTTAAAAAATAGTTTGAGTGTTTGGAAACTTCCATCAAACTTTTTTGTAAAATGGTACTTTCGGGACCTTCAAAGAATTCTCTAAAAGTTGCTTGTAAATACCAAAGTTCCCCTCCTCATTTGTATAAAAAGGCCCTTTGGGTTCCCATCAATAAAACAATGAATACAAGTGATAAGACCCCTTGTAAATCTTGTGTACATCTATTTCTCTTTCTCTACACCTCTCTCTCTCTTTTCACAATTCATTTCTTCTCTCTCAAAGTCACCCGGGGACGGGGACGGGGACGGGTCTCGGGGACGATAGTGTCCTCGGGACGAGGACGGAACCTAGGGTGTCCCGGGGACGCATCCCTGGGACGGGACTAAAAAATTGCTGATTTTTTTCAAAAATATGAAAGAAGTAATGCACAATGAATGCGTGAAGTTTGAACATATGAAAGGACCAATAAGAACATACCTAGAGAAAAAAACGTGTTTTTCAAGTAGAAACAATTAACACGTATCAAGCACTTTGAAGTTTTAACATTCAAAATTGTCATTTCATTGTCTCAAAAAAAAAAGAGATTCTACATCATCATCATCATAAGCTGAACAGAGGCTCGAGATGGTTTCAACTTTCCACATATGGTTGAAGGTATCTTAAGCCTCAATACATATGACATCCAAGGAGAAAAATTGAAGGGAGCAATGGCCTCTATTTATGGTTGCTTATAGCCCTCAAGCAGGTTATAAAGACCCCCTAAAATTGGCTTAAGAAACTCTAAAAGAGAGGCAAAAAAACTTGAAGTTTTTTGGCAAGAAAAACCCACCCAACATAGGAGCCATCCCAGATTTCCGTCCCCAAACAGGGTCATGACAAGAATCTGCCTCGAGGACGGTTTGATGTTACAGAGAGCTGTAAGGGGACGCCTAGCCAGAACCGTCCCGAGGAATTAGAATGAAGGGACGGCGTCCCGGCATCCCTAGGACCCGGGGACGCGTCCCCGTGTGACTTTGTTCTCTCTACCCCTTTCTTTTATTCTCATGTGTGTCTTCTCCCTTGCCTTCATTTCAAGCTCTCTCATCACACTACTGGTGATATCTCGCAACAATTCCTATTAATGTTGGAGTCCCCTCTCTTCAACTCATATGAGACCAAAGATTAATCACAGATTTAGAGCTTGTGGCAACATTCTATCACAAAGAACTTCCTCTAGAAGGTGATTTTTGCAAAAATTGAAGGCCACTCAAAGGACTTTTGCAACCACTTTGTTTGATAATTCCACCCCTTTATTTTTCCTTCCATAAGCAAAACCTATCCTACCAAATCCCTTTCACCTTTCTTTAGTACTTTCATATACCTCTTGCTCATTTTCACGAAGTTGTGGACTCAAAAGAGAGTTGTTACGAAAAATACACCAAAGTTTAAGTTATTAGATAAGAATCTATTTTCATTTCCTTCTTTGACAAAGGCATTTCGAAGTCTTTGATGCATTCTCTGCTTTAAGACAACCATATATTTGCTATTATATAGGTTTTTTTGGAAGGGGAATTGTGCTTTTTAACTCATATTATTATAGCTACTCCCTCAAAAAGCAAGAGTATCTAGAGATTAAGAAATTTGATGGTAATAGACTTGACCTATGGAAGGAGTGCATACAGGCCTTGTCTTTCTTAAAGAGTGTGAGGAACCAATCTTCGGTCCTAAACAAGCATCGACATCATATGATGATTGGGCAAAGCTCAACAAGACCATGACATATATAAAAATGGTTATCACTGATGAAATACTTACGACGTATGGCCAAAAGTGGAACGGAACTTATGAAAATAAGATCTTAGACACCAATAAATCAACCCCGCTTATGAGAAACTTTTTAGATTGCAACTCGAAGCACCTTTAGCACTTTTACAACTACTCTTAATCACCTTCAAGATACAAGCTTGCCACCCTTTGATTACAAGCTCAAAGCAATCTTCCTTCTTATGACTCTTCCTAATTCTTGAGAAACATTGGTTATCTCCCTTAGCAATTCTCCTACTCGGCGTAAGAGACTCAATTCTAAATGAAAAAATCACGAGGAAAGCAATCAATGAGTCAGGACTCAGGAGGTGCTCATGTTGCTAGAGGCATATCTCAAGAGAGAACATAAGGATTTGACCACATTAGGTCGAAGAGCCAAAGCAAAGGGAGAGATAAGAAAAAAGATGTTACATGCTATCACTATGGGAGAAAAGGTATATAAAGATATTGTAGGTACTTCAACAAGGAGTTAGAAAGGAAGAAGGAGATGCATATCAAAAAGGAGGGAAAGAAAGAAACCAAGATATAGAAATCTTCCATGGAGCCTAAAAAGACTAATGTTGACTTAAACATTGTCATCACATAGCTATTAAACATTGCGGCAACCGACATTGTTAATGATCTATATGTAACTAGGCAAGATGCTATTGAAGCAATTCTCACTACACAAGGTGATGTGGCACATACATGGATCGTGGATTTTGGAGCATTCTTTCATGTAACATCATACAAGGATACCTTTGCCTCTTACACTCTAGGTCACATAAGGAAGGTTTACTTAGAAAATAACTATGCATGTGACATTGAAGGCAAAGGGACTTGGTACTCCATAGTGGACAAGTGCTGCTTCTACATGACATATGGTATGTTCCAAGCATCAAAAAGTATCTTCTTTCAATTAAGGGAATAAGAAAGATGCACTCTATTATTTGCAACATTAATAGTTGCTCAAAAAATGTTTGCTGCATAGGACGTCAATTCATATATGGAGGTATGCCACAAAAGACTTTGACACATACGTCAAAAAAGAATAGAGATACTTGTTGAAATAAAAAAGAACTATTCCAACTCTACTAGCAACCACAAAATAAACAAGCTATGGAGGAAGAAATGACAAATATGAAAACACGATGAAATGAATTAAAGTAGAAATGGAAATGACTTACATAAGATGCTCTATGAGCATGGAGGCTCCATGAGGAGAGTGAAGGCGCTCTTGCCAAGAGCTTTAGTGAACGGCCTTTTTAGAGTGAAGGGAGGCCTTGCTTAAATGGAGTTTGGGACAATTCCCTTGCATGTGGGATAAATGAGCTTGCATAAGAATCAAAGTGAGTTTAGACAAAAGGGTGAAGCATGGAACTCTCAACACCTCCCTCCATGTGATGACCCTTTTGTTTTTAATATGGGGACTAGTGACATATGGGATCCCTTAGTCTATTTGGTTTTTACGATCTACGGACATATGGGATCCTTAGACATAACTTGGACATATGGCATCCAAATGTGGGACATGTGGCATCCCTTGGTTTTTAGTTCCATGGACACATGGGATCCATGGTGTGTGGGACATATGGCATCCCGATGATCTTGGGACATATGGGATCCCAAGACATATACTTGGACATTTGGGATCCAAGTGGTTTTTGGAATCTAGGGACATATTTGATCCCTAGACATACAAGAGGGTTTACATCATGGGGTAGGTAGTGCTTACGGAACCATTTGCCACCTTTTGAGCATTGTTCTTTTTTTGTTGTTGTAGTCTTCATGGGATCCATTGATGGAATCTTTGGTAGGGTCCTCTTTTTGTGGACTCCTTTTTGTTGATTTTGAGCATGACCTTCACTTTTGAGTGTTTCATGTGCAAGCCATAAAGAAGGTCTTACTCTTTTAAAGAGCAATGTCTAGTCCCTTTACATGGGGCTTGAGTGATGTGGAGCTCAATAAGATTAACTCTTTAGAGAGCCAATACATTTTCACTTTTAGGGTATACATGGCTTCAAGAATTGATGGTTTTGGGAAGGTCCTACCATGTTACACATGGTGGTGTCTGATCCCATTACAAAATGACTATAAAAGTGTATCTCATAGGGTATGGTTACAAGTTACAATCAAGGTTCGCATAGAAAATGCATGTGCCATTATCTGATCGGTTCATATGCCACCATGCATCCATAGAATATTTTATAAAGCATAATACATTTTAAAAAAAAATTGCCGCCACATGAGCACTATCACTAGAGTTTGCAAACTTTCTAGATAACATCATAGCTTACCTATGAGCTGGCGAAATACGTTTTGAAATTTTTAAGCGTGCCTCTTACACATTGCTGTGTTTGATCACTAAACTGAAGCCTGAACAGCTGGCATCCGACGTCTCTATATAATTCACGTGAAAAATTGAGCTCTTATCCGTTCTAACGCATCCCGCGCAAAAAGATCTTGCCTCTCATTAGCTTCCATTGTCCGCCTCTCATTAGCTTCAATTATCCGCGATCACACAAGGGCAGATTGCGTATCTTGTAAGCAATTCTATTAGCATGCATCTTCAATGTGCTGTTTCTCTAAAGAGAAAGTCTAGAACGCACGCATCCCTGACAGTGCTACATCTTCCCCAAATCTGCACACAAGTTTTTAGTGTCCATCCTCAACTCATCAGTGACTGTTTCGCACAACAGCTCCTCACCATCATCCTTCTCTCATTTTGCAACAGTGGCGCAGCAGATCAGTTGAAACCCACACCGCTGGAGAGGAAAAAAAACACTTTTACCTGAACACAGAAGAATGTTCTTCTATAGCTGGCACAATGGTGATGAGCACAGTACATGAAAAGTCTGTTGTTCTCTATTTTCCTTCACTTCAGAGTCGTTTCTTTCCAATTGAACTCGAGCAAGAGTATCTAAAATGTCCGAGGAAATCTGCGGACATAGATGTCGCGAATGGTACAGGTAAGTGGCGCACTTACAGAGGTTATAGTAAAAGGATGAAGCTCTGACGCTTGAGCCAGTGGAAGAGATGTTAATGCAGAGCGATGACAGCACAGCCAACAACAGGGGGCCTTGATTTATTGCATGTGTAGATCCACAAGGATCCGTAGAATCTGCACTCTGTCATACAAAGCTTTAGGCAAGATGGAACAAGCCCTGGTTGGCTTTGTTCACCTTCAGAAGACGGGGCAGTCCTGAACTTGCCATGAGATCCAGAACAGCCCACCATCTAATTCACAATTTGACATGCTGGAGGCTTTTTCGAGCAAGGAGTGAGAAACAGGTAGAGTGACAGACTTTGCATGATTCAGACGTGTTATGCAACTCCTCAACTTTGCCAGTCCTACCTCTTGGCAGTCTCCTGATCTCCATTGACAGTGTTCATAAGCACTTTGATTTTGGATGGTAGTGCGAAAGATAATGAAAGAGAAAGGAGAGAAACTCAAAAATACAACTGTTATGAACTAATAATAAAGTATTACACTATGATATCAGGGAGGGAGGGAGGGAGGGAGGGAGGGAGGGAAATGATGAGGATGAGAAGATGAGCTATTATCATAAAATTGAGAACATGCCATGGAAGGGAGAAATTAGATAACACTAATTACATTAATGAGATCACTAATAGTGCTTAAAAGCACTCTAGTTATGGAATGGGAGGGAGGGAGGTATTAGAAATGGCATTTATGCTAAGTATGAAGGTAATGAAAGCAAAACTCAAAACAAATGCTATGAGAGAGAAAAAAACATATGCTCTGATATCATGTTGAAATGAAAAGAACTATTCCTACTCTATTAGCAACCACAAAATAAACAAGCTATGGAGGAAGAAATGACAAATATGAAAACATGATGAAATGAATTAAGTAGAAATGGAAATGACTTACATAAGATGCTCTATGAGCATGGAGACTCCATGAGGAGAGTGAAGGCACTCTTGCCAAGAGCTTGAGTGAATGGCTTTTTAGGAGTGAAGGGAGGCCTTGCTTATATGGAGTCTAGGACAATTCCCTTGCATGTGGGATAAATGAGCTTGCATGAGAATGAAAGTGAGTTTAGACAAAAGGGTAGAGCATGGAACTCTCAGCAATACTTTCTTCTCTTGGCAAAGTTGATGTGAAACACTCGACTTTTGAATTTTGCAACGATTGTGTATTGGAAAACTAGTGAAATCACCATACTGCATCTCTACATCAAAAAGGAAGGAGAACAGGCTAGATCTATATATACCAGAATCAAAGGAAAGTGCAACTACAAGCTCATGGTAGTCAACCACAAGACTATATAGCATATCAGCTCCACTATGCACACTATCGACTCAATACTATGACATCCCCACTAACATCCTCAGTGCCCCATAGTGGGCATAGAGCTCAAAATGAATACATGCTCACACACACACCACGAGCGTGAACTCACAAGAAGCTCTGCGAACTGAGTTTCTATCACTTCCGGAAGTGATGGGCAAACCCAGCCATAATGAAGCGTAGCACCAAATGCAAACAAAACATAGGAAAAATTACAAAAAAAGCATAGTTGATAGGGTATACACACCTAACAACTCGTCGCAACTCGGACGAAGAATCCACAAGTGAAAACTGCATGTCCCCTAATACGACAATCATATATACCAGAATGAATCCAGGTAAACCCCAAATTCACCCTCAAAGGAAAGTGCAACTACAAGCTCATGGTAGTCAACCACAAGACTATATAGCATATCAGCTCCACTATGCACATTATCGACTGAATACTATGACATCCCCACTAATGGCCTCAGTGCCGAATAGTGGGTATAGAGCTCATAATGAATACATGCTCACACACACACCCCACAACGCACACACACCACGAGCATGAACTCACAAGAAGCTCTGCGAACTGAGTTTCTATCACTTCCGGAAGTGATGGGCAAACTCAGCCGTAATGAAGCCTAGCACCAAATGCAAACAAAACATAGGAAAAATTACAGAAAAAGTATAGTTGATAGGGTATACACACCTAACAACTCGTCGCAACTCGGATCTAGTGCATTTGGATGTTTATTATATGCCTATAAAGCGTTATGAAGGTATGCAATACTTTGTTACATTTGTTGATGATGCATCTAGGAAGTTATGGGTGTACTCTCTTAAATCAAACGAAAGTGTATTCGAAGTTATAAAGAAATGATATGCATATGTATGTAATCAAACATGTCAAAAATTAAAGCATTAAGAGCATTTGCATGTGCATCTAGAATGACCATAGTCATAGTTGTTCTTTCTTTAAAGATTAGTTGCATTCTTTGGTTGGAATATTTATGAATTAAACATCAAGAATAGATATTTAGAGGCATGTCTACAACAAAATGCATTCATCACATACGTTTGGGAAGAATATTAGGGTTTTCGGCAAAAAAAAAAATCAGGATTTTTTCAGAGAATCGCATGGTAAGGTTTGCACCGAATTGAAAGTACCGCATGAATGCATCGTTCCAAACGATGCACGAACCGGAGCTGCTATGGTAAGCGCTTAGCTTTGGATGAGTTTTCTATGGCCTTTTGAGGCGAAAAGCACATATGAAAAGAAAAATTAGGGTTTTGGTTTTAAACCCTCAAACATCTCCAAATATGTAACATGATCTATCATTAGAAACTCTTGAGATGTACTTTCCAAACATGTTATTAAATATTTTGACTAATTTGGATAATCTCTCACCTTGATTTGACCATGGTTGACTTTGTTTAAAACTGACCAAAACTAAAATAATAAGTGCAAACCTCTTGTGGAAGGTTGCATTTCCAACAATCCCCTCCTAACCTAACATAAGGGGAATATGCAAGGCAAGGTATATATGTTTTGCTTGATAAAAAATATTGTAAAGTGATGTTGCTAGTTGAAAACGTGGTGAAGGTACCTGTAAAGATCATGCCCACTATCCATAAGAAATTAGAATACATACGATTGTTGATATGAAGAGCACCCCATACTATAGAAAAAGAAAACTCATAAAATTTTCCCATATGCTCTTCTTATCCAAATACTGGCATGGTAGAGAGTTAAGGAAAGTGAAACACAACATATAGACTTAGGCACACTTTCCTTAATCATCAAGGTTGATCAAGCGTCTCTAATCAAGATCATGTGTCCTTATCCATATCTATCCACAAATGAAAATATAAATAGACAAGATGATATGGTTGCATGAATAGTTAAAGGATGAAGAATACTTCGACATCCAGTCCATCTATTTTATCTTGTATACTAGTACTTGCTTCTACAATGACATGATAATCTTGCAGATCTTCAAAAAATCAAATATAAGAATTTAATATGATCTATTTAAGAATATCTTCAAAATGCTTGTGCAATCAAATTGGACTGATATGACCCCTCTTAGAGCTGAGTTCTTTTGTTCATGTATCCAGCAAGCTTTTGAAAATGGCTTGTTTTAGGAACCTGCTGCCACTTGCTAAATAATGAGCTGAGATTGACATATGTTTGTCGGATTGCTCTAATCTTTCGATATATTGCAGCATTTTGAACATGCTATATGTGCACTATTTCCACACACTTTGATACCAATTGTTGGTTTTTAGGGTCCACAATTAACATAGAGATAAAAATGAAATAGAAACATGAGAGAAGATAGACAAGACAATAAAGAGATGGACCAAAGACCCACATATATTCAATAAGTTCCAAAACATGAAGTACATGAATGTTACAAAGAAACATAAAGATTGCATATAACTGCATTAATATGTAGCATATCTTCATAACTTCACAATCTCCATGAAGTGTAGATGATCTCCTCCAAGTATTACATAAGCTCAAAGCTAATTACCTCCTTGTTGTAGAAGAAAAATCATAAACCCTCATTGTTGCTCATCCTTTGATGAAGTTGAAACCCTAGCTCCACTCCACCACAAGGTTGAAGAAGACCTCCACTAAATCTAGCTCTTGTCTAGTTCTCAAAATTGAGTGATTTGTGCACTATAGACCTCTTCTTTATATGCTTTTTGTTCAATCATGAAAAGCAAGGTTGAAAAGAAAGGTTGAAAAGAAAGGTTGAAAAGAAAGGCAGTTGAAATGCAATAGCAAAACATGAAACTGAAAAGCAATCCAAAAAACTATGCGCATGTGCTTTTTGGAGTACACGCTTGGTTTTTGGTGAGTTCTTTATGGCTTTTTGAGGAGAAAAGCACATATGAAATGCAAAATTAGGGTTTTGTTTTTGAACCCTCAAAACATCTCCAAATCTCTAATGTACTATATCATTTTTGGAGTACACGCTTGGTTTTTGGTGAGTTCTTTATGGCTTTTTGAGGAGAAAAGCACATATGAAATGCAAAATTAGGGTTTTGTTTTTGAACCCTCAAAACATCTCCAAATCTCTAATGTACTATATCATTAGATAACTCTTGAGATGTACCCACCAAATATGTAATAAAATATTTTAACCAATTTTGACCTTTCTTACCTTGGTTTGACCATGGTTGACTTTGTCTAAACCTGACCAAAACTCAAATAATAAGTGCAAACCTCTTGTGGAAGGTTGCATTTCCAGCACAATATATAGTCAACCAATAGGATACTTGATCTATGCTTGATCTATCTTTATAAGACATCCAAATATACAGTTTCTTATTTCAAGTATCAAAGTTAATGCATAATCCTCTCAAAATTCATTAGAAAGAAGTAAGAAGAAAAGTGGAACAAATTATGACATTGAGGGGAGGACTATTAGAAACAATGTCATATTGAGCTTCTAAACCCTAAATTCCAGCAAACCCTAATTTCTGAAAATCATTCCCCAAAAAATGATATCGATAAAAATGGTCAAAATTATTATTGCATATTCTTTAAGTACTCATTCAGAGCTATCTAGAAATACATAACACTTTTAAATCTAAGCTCTCTAAGCCCCTCATATTACAAACCCTAATTTTCTGTTTTTCATTAGCTTTTCACTTGCCACATATCAAAATCTCATTAAAAGTGGTTAAATCTAGATCAATGGTTGCTCAGATTAAATTAATAAAAAAGCATAAAGCATTAATAAAAATTAGACTCCCAAGAAAGCAACTTTAATTAAAGCTATGCAAAAAAAGTTCCACACCCACTACATGTTTTTCGTGAGTTTTATCACAAGTCTTGGGCTATAAAAAGACCACAAGTCCGACCTTGGGCTATAAAAAGAGTGGGATCATACTAAATTATCAACACACACTTTAAGGTGGTGCTTCTGGTTTGCTGAAGGTGCCGTTGTTTGGTGCTCTTTTGTTGCTTCTACTTCTTCTACACACTCATGTGTGGGTCTGCAGCTGCTTAATGTAAGTTTGCTGTTGTTTTTCTATTCCACTCTTCTTGATGTTGTACCAGGTTTTTCCAGCCATATACTTCAAGTTGAAGAGTGATTGTATCGGCCTACATCAGAGAAGAAGTTATTTGCAGATTTTGTAGCAGATCTTCACGCTTATATGAAGCACATAGCCTATAAATTCCTTGTATATTCTATTATACATCACTTTCCAGCACAAACGCATTATTTCTCAAGCTTTGGCCACAATCTTCTCAATTTTTATATCTAAAACCATTCTCTTTCCAGCCTGCTACATTCTTTTATAAATACACAAATTATATAATCATTCCATTCTAAATCATATTGTTTTTAGAGTGGCTCTTCTTACTCGTTTACATCTTTCGTCTCTCTCTATACTCTATCTTCTCTCATCTATCTTATTTGGTTCAAGTTGTGTATGTGTGTTTGGTTTCTAGTGTGTGGAAGATCTTATGAACATGTGAGGGCTCACCTACTTCCAACAATCCACTCTTCAAGTCTGCAAGTACTGGGAGTTTTATTCATAGATCCCAATTTCCACATCCAAATTGTATAATATTCAGACATATCCCAATTGATAGTCCTTAACCACATATTTATTTTTCATAAGATTGGGATTAGAATTTATGGAGTAAATTCATTAATTTGTGTTCTGTTCTCTTTGGCAAGAACTCACTAGAGAATTACACAAAGACTTGGCAATCAGGCCATTTCTCTTGGATGATCTTTCATGTGCATTCAAAAAGACTATGGATTTCTGCAATACATGATGTGGCTTTGTAGCAGAAGACAAAATGAGAGTTGCTCTTTCATCCAATGTAAGAATGGATTCATGTGACGCCTTCTACAAATTAAAGACAGAGAATGATAGAGCTCATAACCACCACACAAGGCCCTTGTCAAGCCTACAAAAGCACTAAGGCTTCACACTTTATAGAAATTCAATATTGGTTAGCGGAATAACACTCAAAATGAATAACACTCAATTTTTTATTATGGTTTTATACGAATAATCAAAAACTATGAATTAATTGTCATTTCAAAAGAAAAACATAGTTGCCAAGTGCCTTGCTCGAATCACCATTAATGGACCCCACGCTACAAGGAACACATCCAACATGACAACACAACTACGATGTGCAAAATGAATAACACTCAATTTTTTATTATGGTTTTATACGAATAATCAAAAACTATGAATTAATTGTCATTTCAAAAGAAAAACATATTTGCCAAGTGCCTTGCTCGAATCACCATTAATGGACCCCACGCTACAAGGAACACATCCAACATGACAACACATGCAAAAAAAAGGCTCCACAAAGAAGGTTGACAAAACATCTTCCTCACAAGTATGACTCCTTCATGATCACATGAAACAAATTTTTCTCTTGTCTCTTTCTTGTCAGAAAGAGAATCTTAAAACAAACGACAACGCAAACAAAAGATCACATCCATTTCTACATCCAACACAAATGTAGATGATAAAGTGTGAAAACAAAGGGGGCTACTTCAATTTTCATGGTAAGGAGGAAGTCACAATTAACGTTATCAACAATGGATGAGTGAAACGAGAAGGCCTCTCCTCTACATACAAAGCCAAACGTGTTGCTTGTTCAAAGATACTCCAACACAAATGTTAGATTTGCCCATATGCAAAGCATGTTGGAAAACCTCCTTTGGAGGATGCGACAAAAGTCTTTTTGCTCCCTCTCATGACACACGTCAAATGAAATGACCGCAAAGTGGTGGTCCTCCCAACCACAAAGTCCTTTTGTGGCCCTTGAACTACATGTACATGGTCATATTTCGTATGTTGCTTCCTCAATCCTTCCCCTTAAGAAACCTCTTACATCTTCAAAAGATATTTAACCTCTCCCATGTACCAATATCCTCTAAACTATCTTCCCACATTACTAAGCACTACATACAAGTGACACCTTCTATGTTCTTCTTGAGTGCTTAAAACCCTATCTCGATCATGTCGAATAGATTGAACAAAGATAGGCTCTACAACCTCACTTTCAAGAAAGAGGTTGTCAAATGCATTCACAAATAAAAACTAAATGGACCTTCCTAACCTATTGTGTTAGGGTGGATAAGCCAACTACCAAAGATTCTTAAGTAGCATAAAAAAATCACAATATCTAAGGTGCAACTTTGAACAAGGTCTTGTAGTCATGGTCTACGTCTACGATGAAACCCTAACATAGCTGGTTTGATCAGTGTGTGCATCTAGTGGTTTTCTTTTTTTTTTTGGTTGTTGTGGTGGGGGGGTTAGTAGGGGTGGTGGTGTGGTGTCGTGTGTGTGTGTGTGTGGGTTGGTGGGTGGAATAGGTAGTAGTATCATGTTGGATTTGCACTATCAATTCATACAATGTGTAAGACAAACTTTATCTTGATTAGCTGACCAAAGACATTGTCAGCAATCAAGACAATACCTAAAAGCTACAAGACAATAACATGGTCATAGAAGACTGCCACGTGCTATGTTGATTTCAGGGGAAATAGAATGACAAGCAACATAAGACAACAAGAGAGGAAAAGATAAAATAATATGAATTCAAGATAAGACAGATTATGTGAGATACAACAATACCTAAGGATAGGTACAGAACCATAGATTATTAGGAAATTGATTAAAAAGATCTT